>JAADWT010000470.1:0-20149 GCA_023336285.1 Pythium grandisporangium
CCCCCCCCCCCCCCCATCCTCCTCCTCCAGTGGAGGGGGCATTCCACACTCGCAGGAGTTTCCATTCTCTGCCCTCCCCCCTCAGTCTCGATGATCTCCCATTCACTCTCCTTCTCGCTCGACACCGCGCAAGACTCAGACTCAGTACCCGACCTCTAATCTGCTGCTGCTGCTGCCATGGCTGACGTTGCGCAGAGCCCGCACCGCTTCGCGCGAGCGCCACACCTCTGGGCGCTGGGCGTGGGCGCCGTCATTAGCGGCGACTTTTTCGGCTGGCAGGCGGCCTTGATCGCCGGCTTTGACGGCCTGCTCATCATCCTCGCGGTTGTCACGATCCTCTACGTGCTGCTGGCATTTTCCATCGCGGAACTCTCCGCCACCGTGCCCTCGGGGGGCGGACCCTACGTCTTTGCTCTGCATGGCATTGGCCGCACGGCGGCCTTCCTCGCGGGGCTCGCCGAATCACTCAAGGTGATCGCCACCGTGGCCGTGATCGCCGTCGGCATTGGCTCGTACCTCAACCAATTGCTGGGCACGAGCGATGACGTGTCCCCGCTCTGGTGGCTGCTCTTCTACGTATTCTTTGGCGTGCTCAACATTGTGGGCGTGGAGCTCACGTTCCGCGTGCAGCTGGTGACCACGCTGCTCTCCGTGCTGCTCTTACTCGTGTTTTACGTGGCCGCGGCCACGCAAATCTCGTACCAGGACTGGGTCACGGCCCAGGATTGGAAGTATAACGATGGCTGGGATGGCATTTTGCGTGGGTTCTCGTTCTCGCTCTGGTTCTACCTAGGCATTGAAGAACTCCCACTTGCGATTGAGGAGACGGTTGAACCGGAGAAGAACATGCCACGTGGACTCATCTCCTCCATGGCCACACTGGTGCTGGTCTCGTTTTGCACAGTCATTTTCAATTCCATGATTGCTCCCGGGGCCGAGGCCATCTCACTGTCGGGCTCACCCTTGCTGGAAGGGTACAAGTCGGTATTTGGCGACAACTCCACCACGGCCGGGTTCACGTGGTTATTGATCGTCGGGCTCATCTCAAGCTTCCACTCGTTCATCTTTTGCATGAGCAAGCTGTTGTTTGCGATCGCGCGTGATGGGTATTTCCCGACCTTTTTGACCAAGGAGTACCCTGGCCGGGGCACACCCTACATGGCCATCCTGTTTGGCTGTGGCGTCGGCCTGTTCGTGGCCGTTGTGCTGCACTTCATCGTCGGAGATGTTCGTCTTGGCTCCGTGCTGGTCAATCTAGCGCTAATTGGCGCGCTCGTGTCCTATGTACTTCAGCTGGTGGCCTTTATCCTGCTGCGCCAGCGTGAACCGGACCGTGTGCGTCCCTACAAGAGCCCCTTTGGCGTGATTGGCGCCATGATCTCACTCCTGCTCTGCGTGTTTGTGTTCTTCACCATCATCTACAACGGTGCCTCCGACTCGGATTTCTTGGCCTCACTCGTGGCCGGCGCCATCTACTTTGCGCTCGGTGGCGTGTACTATTTCACCAGCCTGCGTGCCCAGATCGCGGCCGCTGATGCCGCTGGGGCAACTACCCACCAGCCAATTCTGGGCTCCAAGCCCATGACCGAGTCCCTGCTTACGCCCAATGGCTCGGCTCAGGCCTAGAGACAAGCATGAAGCAAAGAAGGATGGAGTCGGGCCAGGGTAGGGTCAAGATGGCTATATGTATCTACCACAATCAACGAGTTTTCCAATAATACCGTAGTGAATAAAGTATATCGCGATGGGTTTTGTTTTGATGCGTCAAGTTGACGGTGGTATCCATATCCTATTCTTGGAAATTGAGATCGTCAATTTAGGTATAACAAGTCGTTGGTGCCTAAAGCGAACTGATCGAGAGATTTCTTCAGGCAGCGTGGGTGGGCTCTGTCTACTGCCTCTGTCGACATCACCCACGCTCTCTATTCGCTACTGTAGATGATCGATTCATCGCCAGAGCACACACAATTCAGAAAGCCTCATGGAGGCGAGACGAGCGCATCTAATACAATAAAAAAACACTCGATCACTCGATCTGCACGCGCTTTGGGGATGGGGAACTGTGTGTCAGACGCACACAAAGGTCATCCTCGATGGATTGGTTTATGTATGAATGGAATTAAGGCTCTATTGAGTCGTGAACCACGATCCCAGCTGTCGGATCACGAGCCATGATCCAAGCAACGGTGAGTGTTAAACGCGCACCCTAACCAGGAGTACTTTGCTAACGTTGCGTATCGCATCCGCTTTTGCTACCTTCGTGTGCGTGATTATTCAGCGTGATCATGCACACAAATTTTGCAAAAGCGGATGCAATTATTGATGACATGAATTCAAAAACAGGTGATACAGTTCGGATCGAAGGAACCTCCAAACCAGCACAGACTCGGCGCTCATGCGGCGCGGAGTGATCGCACAGAGTCTTTTAACTAAAGGTGTCGTCTTAATTTTCAAATCTACAGAAATAGCTTAAAATATTGAGGCGTCTACATGATAATTATTCAGAGATATGCCATGTTCCGTGAATTTTCAAACTAATACCAAATACACTTCAACAGCCTTTCGTTGATCACGTGGATGGATGCACTTCAAACGTACTCTAGCTCACTCACCACTTACTTTTCAATATCCCTGAGCACACGCAAGCACCATTTCAACCGTCTCCACCACCCACCTGTTGTTCACCATGCCTTCATCTCGCAAGGTTATCCTCGTCACGGGTGCCAACATCGGTTTGGGTTATCATTGCTGCCTCGCCCTCGCAAAACAAGATAACGTGCATGTCATCGTGGCCGGTCGAAGTCCGAAACGTATTGACGCCGCCGTCGCCGAGATCAGTGCCGTGGCGGCTCCGACCAGTATCGTGGAACGAGGCATCGTGGATCTATCAAGTCTCAAGTCGGTGCGGCGCTTTGCCGATGAAGTGAAGGAACGCGACTTGCAAATCTTCACCCTGGTCTGCAACGCCGGCTTGCAGGCACAAGCAACCGTGCTCACCGAGGACGGGTTCGAGTCCACCATTGGCGTCAACCACATTGGTCACTTCCTCTTGATTAAACTGTTGAAAGACTGCACGTCACGCGTGGTGATGATGAGTTCCGAGACCCACGATCCAGCCGAAAAGACGGGAGCACCGCTGCCGGACGTGTCGGACCTGGACCAGATGGCGAGAGGATATGCCAAGTTTAATTCCGGTGTGGCGTACTCGACCAGCAAGCTGTGCAATCTTCTGGTCGCGAAGGAATTTGTGCGGCGGTATCCAGATGGGCCCGAGATCATTGCTTACACGCCCGGGTTCACACCGGACACGGCCTTCTTCCGCGACATGAAGCTCGTCTTCAGCGTCCTCAAATACGTGATTATGGCCTTCATGTGGTGCAACGGTGGACGCTCCAGTACTTCCGAGTATTCCGGTGGTTTCATGGCGCGCCTGGCCTCGGAGGACTCGTTATTGAAGAACGGCTGGAAGAGCGGGGACTACATTCGTGTCGATGAAGTCTACCCGGCATCGGTGCAGGCGTGTGACCCCGTGTTGGGCAAAGCGCTGTGGGATAAGTCCGAGCAATGGGTTGGCGCGTTTACCAAGTAGTTGGTCAATGTGTTGCCTGAAAGAATACCAATTTCGGTGAGCAAGCTGCATGCCCGAAAAAAAGAAAGAAAAAAAAGAAACGGCTCGTTCCATAAGTCGGGAGGTCAAATGTTGCACAACTTACATGGTTGAAATCATGCATCCACGGAAACAAAAATCGCTTCAGAATGTCAACTTCCATTCAGAGAACAATGATTTGCTGTTGGTTCGTGTGAGGTTGGGTTCATAGATTCAATTCATCCTCCATTCGCCATCCTTCATCTTTTTCTGTGACCATCACGGATAAAAACTTGGACCAAGTTCAGTACGACCACGATATCTAGTACCGCCACATCCCCGCTATGGTCGCGTCCATGGTCCTGGATGTTTCTTTTACGTGGTCGCACCGCTCAACCTGTTTGCGTGTGTATACGATGGAGTCGTTCGCAGAGTAATGAATAGCTTCCTCGTCCAAGACATGAGATTTTTGGTTGCTCATACAAACGGAAGTCTCCCCCGCCAACCACCGATACCTCAGCTACATGGAGAGATTACAAATCAGCGCGGTTCCATTCAGTACGTGGTGCTCGGCTGCGTACTCCGATGGCAGTTCGATAGCGAGCACAAAGTTGGTGGAGGCACCGGTGGTTGACAGCGTTCCCCTGCGCGCCTGAGTCTTGTACACGGGACAAACATACTTGCCTCGCCAAAGCGATGTCATGGTGTTCACGGGTCCCGCTCCAGCCATTGATGCTCGCGTGGATGTGTTATTTACCATCGACGAACGCGTGGTCGGCGAAGAAGTAGATGATGAACGTGTTGGCGGCATTGCAATGGATGACCTTGTACTGCTTGTGCCAGTAGTGACAGTATTTCCGTCCGCTGGCGCAGAGCTCGCTGAACCCTTGACCGTGAGGTACGACGGCGTCAACTGCATCGTACGAAACGACGCAGTTGGCGATGAAGAGCCTGTATCGTGTGCGCTGAATGTAGATCGCTTGGAACGTACAACCACCGTGGTCTGCGCAACGGGTGGCGGAGCAATAGATGCGGGCACGACATGGATCACTGGCATGGGGGAGTGCATGACCCCAGGAGGAGCATCGCATAGACACTGACGCTCTTCGTTCCATTGAGCGCCTTCGAGGAACAGCCCCGAGATAAATGCGCCGTCCATGCCGTCGGTCAAGCTAAAGTGGCCAGTGCCCGTACTGGACTTAGCACTGAGATTCGCCACGTTGTTCGGTGCCGTTGCCTTGCTACCACTTCCACCATCAAAAGCTGGAAGAGTGTCGGTGGAACTCTGCTCAGTGGTGCTATTAGTGGATGGCACCCGCTCCATCATGCGGATGCTGCCCGTGCGTCGCATGGCAGCTGTTTTGCGAGTCGAAGAAAGGAACGAAAAGGGAAGTACTCGAAATTCAAACTCAAGTTGGTGAATCGGGACCAGGTGCTGACGAGCGTGGCGCTGCAAGACGGCGGTGAAAAAGCCCTGTGGAAAAGTAAACACGGATAAAGGGAAGACGCTTTGGGCGGGTTCTCCATGCGTTTTCCAGTACTGCAAGACCTCGGCACGGAACTGGATCTGCTGCACCCAAAGTGCTAGTGATTGCGGTGATGTCGGTGTAACAATAGAGGCGCCATCCAATTTACGCCACGGAAGAGGCACATGGTGCATGTGCAGGCAATGCAGAACGTGCTCAAGAGATGGCGTCATCGGTACTTGACCATGAAGTGCTCGCTCCAGGTCCTGCAGTGCCGAGTGCACGACGGCAAGCAACGTGTTACATTTCTGCAGTTCTTGCTGCAAGACGACCTCCAGCGGATCTAAAAGTTTCAGTTCACATGCTTGACCCTTCATTGACTTGGCACTTGGCTGTGTAGCGGGTTGCTCTGGTTCGATCAAGTGAGGTAATGGTAGGCGCTTCTGGATATCGTTGGCGGTTGTAAGCGCCTGTACCTCAGGTGTCTCGGGAGAACCGGCGTTATTGACAATACTTGCACGTCGTTGGGGCAAATCCTTGAGACTTCTAATTCTTCTTGTGCCATGGCGGATACCGTCGCATACATCTATTTGTTCAGCTTCCTGGTCAAAGGCTGCGACATGATGTTTATCCGGACCCTGTTCACTATTGCATTCTTCTTCGTCGCCTACTTCTTCTTCGTCGTCGTTGTCGCTATTATGTGTTTCATCTAGGTCGACATCAGTGGGTTGAAGTCTTAACACCAGTGATATCAACCGCTTTGTTTCTTGCTTCAAGTGGAAAACGTGCGCATTAGGGTGCATACCAAACACGTACGGCGCATCAATAGATGTCGGCAGTGTATCCACAAATTGGACCATGGCCTGTTGGCTGGCAAACACGGGGGCCGAGAAATTTCGATCAAATAGCGAAAACAGTGGGTATGCCGCTTCTTGCCCTCCCTCTTGCTCAACAACTTCCTCAATCATTCGCCCTGCGATGCCTGTGGTCATAGTAAACGCTGAACAGAAGCGCAGCAGATTGGCCATCAGGCATCGACGGTCGAATTCATCAGTCACCCGTCCACCATAGTAAATCTCTCCGGAAAGGAAGTGTAACGCATCCCATGGCACATCTTGAACATCAAACTCGTGGTATAACTCGTCCGTGTTCCTATCCCCGTCCTCATGCACCGTGGTATTCGTAGCTTTTAACTCATCCAACGCCAGGGCCTCTGTCTGCCGTGCACGTCGATCTGCCACCATATCGATGAGTAAGCGATGCTGCAGTGTCACAACGCTTAAAAAGTCAGCATCGCTGAAATCATACGTGAGATTCCAGCCCAGTGAGCCATATTTGGTGCGTTCCTGAATCACAGCATGGAACATGCTCAGACCAAACACAAGTTGACGCTCCGTACGTTTAAGCCACGCGTCCAATGCATCGCTCTGTAGATCACCACTTAATCCGGGCACAGTATCCGTATTAGTTTTGCCACAACCAGTCGAGCTCTCACTACTGTCCAAAAGCGCCATCGTACGCTGCAAGTTGGCTCGAATTCCCTTGGGCAATTCTTTCGTCACTTTGACACTGTTTTGGAGGACGGCAACAGGGAAGTATGACACGGGGGACGATGTCAAGAACAAACGAAAATCAATGTGCACTTCTACCGCCTCACTCATAGCCTCGGTTTTTCCCGTGCTGCTCTCGTTCTCGCGCGTTGATCCTGCGATTGGCGCTTGCAGGGTTGTTAACAACTCGTTCAGGCGAGGCATCCACGATTTGGCGAGGTGTACATTTTGAAGCACAAGCCAGTGACCAGCTGTCATGGCATTTTCCAGCATTCGCTCCGCAATTGGACCCTGACCCTGGCCAAGCGAAATGAGGTGATAACGTTCCGGATAGACCCCAATAGTGGCCGGGTGTTCACGCACAAACTGAGTGAGTTGAGAGGCCGGGTCTGCCCCCGACGATAGAATGAAGAGGCAGGGAGTGCGATTATCCATGTCGTCGTAGATAGCAGCCATTTCGGCACGCGGGTCCTGTTTCCGTGTTGCTGAGTCGATAAGGTCCGCTCCCAAGACATCTTCAACGAAAGAATGCAATGCCACAATCCAAGCATCTTCGCGAAGCCAACGAATCAAGACAAGCCGTTGAAACTGTGAAAGTGTGTGGTCGTTGCCAGACGGCAGTGGCTTGCGATATGGGTTCTCGTTGTCCATCCAAGTTGTCCAGGCAGTTGGTTCGTTGCGATAGCTTTCCAGCACGGGACCGAACGCTGCACTTCGTGCAGCTATTGTGAGTAGTGCTTCAAAGACTCTTGGTCCGGTATCCGCTTCAGCATCACTGGTGCGTCTGTTTCGACCACCGGTGGTACTCCGACGACTACGACTTGACGGTTCAGAGTTCGTCTTCGGTGGTGATGTTATTGCCGATACATCCAGTAGTGCCAGTTCACCTGGATGAATTTGGTCTTCAAGCTGGAGGATTCGCAAGCATATTAGCATTGAAAACAGCAAGCGGTGTGCTTCGAATAGTCCACGTGAAATGTTGCGGTACACGATGGATGTCACGTGGGTTTGTAATCGCACAAGACGACCGGTTATCTCTTTACATGCCGGTGCGTCCTCCAAACTCGCAATAAACAGACGGCGTACATATTCCAGTGAATATTGGTACATGGCGTCCACGGAAGCGAGATCGCTAATCACGAAAAAAAGCAAAGCGCCGCGAACCGCTACCGGCTGGTATTGATTGCGAATTTCAAGCAGCTGACGTTTGGTTACCTCTGATTCCTGTAGACGTTGTGTGACGACTCGCGATGTATGCTTCGCAGTTTCTAGCGCCTGAATCAACTCCACGTCATCGAGAATATTTCCCTTGGACTCTGAGAGCAAGGAGAGAATTTTGATTTCCACCTGTTGCAAGATTTTCTGATCTTGTGCGATGCTGAAAAGGAGGTTGTGCTTGCGTTCCTCTACATCGCATCGTTCCCGTCGCACGACGTCGCTAAGCAATTGTGCTGCTAGCCCATCCGTCGTTACTGTGAAGTTAATTACATTGGTTCGGATAAATATATCCGCAACAAAATGCGGATTGGGCATTCGAGTCGTGAGGTATAGACGAAATGATGTGGCAACATCCGCATTTACGTCAACCACGTTGTCTCCCACACGAATTTGAAACTTGGACATGGGTGCGGATGAATAATTTGTTGGGCGGCGTGCTGATGTTGGATTACTTGCACCGCTAGCTGGAGTGAATGCCTTTTGTAGCAACGGTTCTAACGCCGGTTCGAGAGCTTGTTCACCAAGATCCTCAATCAGCAGTGGTGCACCATTTGTTAGGGCGCGTTCCACTATGGTAAGCAGATCTCGACTGGGTGCTTTGACAGTCTCGAGATGATGCACTGCCTCGAGGCGCTTGATCCAGTTGGTAGCCTGTTGCTGCGGATCAATCAATAGCGGCCATCGTTGCTGATTCCCGTTCATGACGAACACGGCATTCTCCATAGATACGGAATCACTAGGCAACCCCAACAACTCCCATTCACGCAGCTCCATGACGTCACCGTACGCCGCGACTATGGAATAGGAACGGGAGATGTCTAGCATCTCACGCCCAACAGCCTTCCAATGCCGCATGATTGTGGAACGGAACGACCCATTGAAAGGTCCCAAATACGAGATGCCAGCCGCAGCAAGAAAGGAGTCACCAAGAATGGCTTTCCCCCGCTTGCTAAGAGTTTCGATGCTTGCCTTCCAGCGAACACGCTCATCCTTTAGTCCCACGGTGAGTCGTTCAGCACGGTGCAGTCTTGCCTGAGTCAGTTCCGACTCGCGAATGAGGCGCTGTTTTTCCTCCACCGTACGGTCACACTGCATCTTTAGAGCCTCCACATTCGCCATGACTAAAGCCAGTTCCTGTTGCTTTGCCGCTAACTTGGCATTGGCATCTGCTAGTACCTCATTCATTTCATTCAGGCGCTGTCGCTTGGGGGCCACTTCCTTACACACTCGTGCGTATGTGTCGATCGCATGCACCCACATACACAGTGACATGGCCGCACGTGACACTTTCTTGACTTCATCGACAGAAAATTCGGGGTTATCGATATACTTTCGGATTTTCTTGAGTACGGTTGGATTGATGTTATCCTTGTCGTATTCTTTCAGTTCGTTCATGAATGTGGTTCTTGACAAAACTCGTTTGCTTGTATCCCAGTCTGGCTTATCGCCTAGCATAATGCAAACAGCTTCCATCACAACCTGCACCGCCTGAGGTGGCTTTATGAAAGCCTTTACCTCGGTGATATCTTTCTTATCCAAGGAATCAAGAGCGGATACAGCAGCATTCAGCGCTGGAAGTGCGAGGTCAAGGTCATGTTGTGCATCCAACTGGCAATGTGCGACCTCCTGCTGTTGCTGCTTGACGTGAACTTCATCCAGTGCAATCCGGGCCGCAACTTTCGCCGCCTCTTCCTGATCAACACCTACCTGTTCCAGGAGGTGTTCAGCTTCTTCTGTCTTGCTTTGCAGGATTGGTTGCAGTGCAACCAGCTCCTCTTGTAGCGTTTTCACGAGTGCATTGGTTTCCTCCAATTTGATGACACCCACCGAGAGACGTGTAAGTTTGGATTCCATTTCTGTTTGTTTCTTGCGGTAGATACGCGATACAAGCAAAATAAGGTCCACGTAATGCTTGGGTGTGATGTATACGTGGCGCTTGCACTTGGTAAGGTATGCCGTTGCTTGGTTTACTGTGAATTGGTGCACTTCCATGCACAATCGAGCTAGCGCATGTCGAGTCGCTTCATTTGAGATGGCGCTGTGTTCATTAGCGTCAGCTAAGCGGTGTTGGTCAGTCAGGAAGCGATTGGCCACATATTGCAGTGCCAAGCGAGGCCACACGTCAAAGTAGTCAATAGTGGTGCAGTTTATCAAAGATGGGAATTGACGAACTCTTACGCGGAAAAGGTCGCTCGCTGGGGAATGACAGATCATTATGTGCATCGCTCGCTGGACTTCGGTGTGGAAATATTTTTCGCAGTCCTTGCGGGAAATCTCAACGTGCCCACGTACTGACTGCTTATAGTGCGGGGATGATGCTGTGAGAGCTGCTTGTCGTGTACCAAGTAAATTTTGCACATCATTCATTGCTTTTTCAAACTCATCAACAGCGAAAAGTTTGGGAATTTCGGCACCATTCAAGAGGGTGTTGATATCTTCTAGAAAAGACTCTGAAATAAGCTGGGACTCATTCAAGAGGAACACAACGGGAGTAATCCTAGTACTGCTCCCCGACGATGGATTTGTTACACACATTTGAGATGAACGTCCGGTTTTTCTGCGGTCTCCACTACCAGAAGCGTTCTGCCTTCCGAGGACTGATGCCAGCATCAGAGATTTGATAGTTTCACGAAACTCAGGTAGTCCGTAGTTCTTCGTCAACTCCACCTCAAAACACTGGTATCCCATCATGAATATAGCCATTCGGGCAAGAGATCGCTTCCCTGAACCAGAACTGCCCAGCAGGAGAGCATGCCCACGTGGTTGGATAAGGATACGTGCCAAGGCAGCAACGTGAATCATGGCATCCTTGAAAAACACCAATTGAAGCATCGGAGATGAATATGACTTGGTTTGGTTGTACTTCGTCATAGTTTCGTCCAGGCGTTGTTCGAACATGTGTAACGAAGTCACTATTTCATATGGCTGTGGTTGGTGCATACTCTTCATTGCCGTTTTTTCTGCATGCTGTAGTACACGAGGAGCAAACACAATTGGATTTAAACTGGAACTGTCGAGTGATGGCATGCCAGTGGTGCTGTTTCGTCTCACAGTAGCAGCGGCTTCGTTTGTACTAATCTCGCTGTCGTCGCTGACAACCCAATCACTCTCGGGCTGATAGACCTGGTCAAGTGCCCACGATACTGAAAACCAACGATTAGCAAGTAACAGTATTTGTTCTGACAACCATCGTTTATCAGCCGCATCGGTGAGGCGATCTCGAAACACTCGGATGCTTTCGCTAACCCAAAGTTTTACAAGAAGATCGCTTGACATCCGTGCCGATGCACGACTATCGTCGGAATTAGGGTATTGCATTGAGCTCCATGTCGTGCCAATCACTACACCTTGCATGAGCTTGGTCACGTCACGCAAATTGAACAAGTAGTGGCATTTGGATGGGCGAGGCAACAATGTTTGGGAGACAGTCTCATACAGCTGGATTGACGCATCTACGGTCTGCAAGAGTACAGATTTGATTGGTTTGGTCAAAGCCGTTGCCGCTATTGTTGATACATCGGTGATCGCGCTGATATGAGCGGACATGATGGCCACAAAAATGGATTGCATAGCGTTTTCATCACTGCTAGGCATGCATAAAACCGCCCTAAATTGCCGAACAAACCGCGGACAAACCTTATGGCGACCACCTCCAGGGATACCCCCCACTGCAACCAGTACGGTGTCACAGATCTCTTTCCAGAAGAATTTCTCTCGGTCGTACACACCACCATACTCAAGAAGTTGACGTAGCAATTCGATTGCAGGCTGAGCTCCGTGTATCTCGGCTGCAGGCATATTGACATCATCGATAAAAAGCACCACGTTTGCACCAGTTGGCGCAGCAAGTACAGTTTTGCGCATCTTAACTAGTTTACTCTCAATGGTTTGCTGGGTCATTTGACTTGAAGTTTGGGCAGAGAAGTTGAGTATCACCGGTACGATCGATTTAATCGTCTGAGCAGGCACGGGTGATGACGATAGCACTAATCCAGAAGAACCTCCACTGGCTCCATGCTGACGTGAGATGGACGTTCCAGTCGCTGCTCGAATTCGTTCGCGAATTAGGTAGTGGACAAGAACCGACTTCCCAGCACCAGTCGATCCGGTCAGCATCACTGGGAGCATTGCATCTAACGCTATCAGCTGAACCAGCGAGGCGTATTTGACCATGTCCGTCGTGGGGACAAGAACATTAAATAAAGGAACACCTAAGGAGTACCCAACTGGTGCAAGGCCTCCGTCCTGGGGTCTCGTTGAAGGAAGAGTAAATCCAGTATTCAAATCGTGGTTCTCCCATGGAACGAAGCTGCAGTGCTGAAGGTCCACGAAGTAGTTGAAGAAATCGTCATTGGCGTATGACGACTTTGTTGATACCTTGCCGTTGATGCGAAACAAGTCTGTGCTCAAGAATGACTCATTTGCTTTAATCAGTCCTCGCATAAATACCTCAAACGTAGCTTTCCATTGGTCAACCAAGATATTGCCTCCGAAGGCCCACACATAGCTAAACACAAAGAGCATATCAAGGCTCCGGTTTTGCTGGTCCTCTAAGGCTGATGCTGCAGCAGCTGCGGATGCTGTAGTAGATGCCGTTGATGCAGCGATTGGTGTCGTGAGCATTACTTGTACTTCGGAGGACGAGCGATACAACAGCAGAGATTCCATGATACTGCACAAGCACGCTACAAACGTAAGGTTACACGTCGAAATCGCGATCCGATTGGTAGATCTCAAAAATTCGAGACCTGGATCAATGAACAGTTCAAAGTACTGAAACAGCCTTGCATTCAAATGAGGACTCAATCGTGAATGCATCGTGGGTCCCGAAGCCGCAGCTCGCCCAGCTTTCGAACATCCATTGGCAGAATTAGCATCCATTGGTCCGCGGGCAACAGGTAACACGAGCATCTTGATCCACGATTCGACAAAAGGGCGCCATCCAAGGAAGGAAGGATGGTAATAGACGACTCCCAAACGACTGATAGTTGCGGGAGATGCCGAGGATGTATCCGCTACCTCAAAGAGCAGTTGGATTTTAGGGAGCAATTTTATACGCTCACCGTTGGCGAGACATAACGTCATGTTGTCGTCCAACACTGTGTTCATGCTCTCAATCCAAAGTACATCAATCGGTCCATCGAAAGTGATCCAATAGAAAGTCCCAGGATTTGAGTCAGTGCAAACCTTACCACCACGACTCGCTTCACTTTCACCGGTCGCTGAACGATTTCCGCTTAGCCATTCATTCTTCTCAGTTATGCACTGACGTAAAATGCTGGATGCTAGCCCGTCTGTCCACTCTCTCGTCATCGGATGAAAAAACCCATATAACTCGTTCATAGCTATTGACTTTGGGTTTAGCACATACGATGTCACCCGTTGGAAGCGTTGGTCAGTATGCTGATGGCGCTCGCGCAATGAGGTAACGGCATCCCTAAGAATTTTAAGCGCCACGGATTTCCCGCTCCCCGGAGCCCCTGTCTGAACGACACCCACACGCATCTCTAGCGTCTCGAACAGTTGAATGAGCTTGTTAGTCCATCTTGGTGTCCCTGAATAACCTTGCTGTTGAAGTTGCTGGTCAATCTCACCCATTAGAACAGTAGTTGTATCGGAAACTGCGCTAGGCACTATCATGGATAGAGTTGGTGAACGCAGAGATGACTCTTTACCTTCACCATCCGGATTTTTGAAATGCACAGGAGTGGTGGCTGGAGTCGGTGAAGATTCTACCAGACCATGAGAAGTACGAGTATTACTCGTTGCCTCCAAGGGGTTGACCGATGGGACAACGAACAATTCCAGGAACAAATCTCGAAGAATACCTCTGAAAAGAACCGCATCCGCGTCGACAAACTTGGGTAGATTAGAATTCTCCATTGCCTTTATGAGGAGGGTGCTTTCCTCCCGTTCTGTGCTGTCGACCGAATGAGAGGAGCCACTGCCATTCATTGCACGCTTCAGCGTGCCAGCCATAAGAAGTACACTCTTGACAGCCCGCATGCCGAAATCGTAGTGGGGTTGCTGTGATAGTTGTTCACTGCATAGTTTATATAGCTTTGTCATTTTTTCAGCCAGCAACTTAGCGCACTGGAACCCTTCCGAAAATAAGAGGATCTCCGCGATCAGAGCGTAGTTTGGGACCATCATGGCGACCGGGCGAAAGCAGATCTTAAGATTGTCAGGAAGCTCTGTCCGTCCCACATACCCTGGATTCATCGTGATGATAATATGGTGCTCACGAAGGGGTATTGACCGACCTTCAAAGAACACTTCACTAACACCAGACAGTCGCCCATGTCGAAGGGTAGTCATCTGTTGTGCAACAACTGAGAGTACTTCAATGTCAATGCGGTTGAACTCATCCAGACAAGTCCACGATCCTGATTGAACAGCTCCATTGAAAATCTTGGCCATCATTTTGTAGTCGATTTGATCGCTACAATTGAATACAATGCATAACGTACCAAGAGCCTTCGCAAGGTCTTTGGACGTCTCAGTCTTTCCGGTGCCCGCTGGACCCGATGGAGCAGCTCCAAATCCCAGAGCGAGAGCCCCAGTGATAGTCATCCAGCAGCGGTCCGTGAGCGGTGTTATCACTAATCGGCTGCAAGCCCCCATATACTCGTAGCCATATTTAAGTTTACAATTAGCTTGCTGGGTTGACACTTCATCTTGATCGTTGTACCAGTAGTAGCGGAGCTGCTGAGCCCACAAGAAATCCGTATCTGTTTCTACTTGCTTTTGAACAAGATTTTCAACCACATCTCGAAAATGAACATCGGTAGTGATTAGTGACACGATGAGGGATCGCTGCACTTTGGTCAATGACGTTCGTACCAGCCGGGAGAGATTGTTCAGTTGTGTACAAATGGTTTGATGCCACACGCTCAGCTGGTTGACTGGCATGTTGGTCGTTGATTGTAAGCACATTTCACACTCCCTTGTCCAAATGATGTATGAGACGATGGCAACGCATTGCGCTGGATGCCGAAACAACCAGGATTCGCGGGATGCGTGCTTATAGTCTAATAAGCATGCTTTCATATGTCTGTGCAATGTCACCTTCATGTTACTCAACACCGAGTTTAGCCAGTCTTCAACATTACCACGCGCTTTTAGACTCCTGGTAAACGGGACCCGTTCTCCTTCAGGGCTTATCATTGCCAAAATGTCTTGTGCTCCACCAGAGCTGCTTATTGTTGAAGTTGAACCACCCACAGCTCCATGAACTGCACTCCCTGCATCCTCGTTGATGTCAAGTTTTACTAAAGCATCAAAGCACTTACAAAGATGTCGTTGGACTGATTGCGGTTCTTTGGCATGCGCAAGCACCTCAAGTAACTCGTCGTTGGATAGAAAGTAAAAACGTGGAAAGAATCCACGTTTTGTTTCCAAGTAATCCTCCAGTGATTTCTCAATCTTCTCTAATGACAAATTATGCCGTACAAGTGTATCGAGCAGCGATAATTGGCCGGTATGGGCATTGCTTCCGGGTAGGCTTGGTCCACCGAGCGTTGTCACTGTTGTCGCTGCTGATGGTCCTGGTCCAAGAAGTCCCCCTATTGTGCTGGTTTGGGGCACTGCGCCGCACACTTTCATGCAATTCCGGTATTCCTTCGTTTTCTTCATGAAGTCTCGCCAATATTGATTCACATGTACGAACGTCGTACTCTCATTTGGCAGCTGTTTTTGAATATCTGGTGCCGAAAATATACTTTCAAGGTGCATCCACTTGCGCTGGCACTCGATCAATGCATCTAACGTCTCTTGGAACAAAGCTAGCCGTCGTTGCCAAGTGGTCGCCTTCTCCTTGACTGGCGCAAGGTACTTTGAGCTCATCAGTGCCGTCAAACTTACGAGTGATTCCTCAAGAATTGCATATATACTCTCAAAAGAAACTAAGATCGAATAGTCCTTGCTGTCCTTGTAGGGCCGGACTTCGAACTCAGTAGATTCCCATATCGAAACAATTTTGTCCAAACTTTGTTTCAGTAAACGTTCCTGATTCGCTTCGGTTGCTATTCGGTTGATTTGATCTCCGAAGCGATCAAGGTTCATTCTGACGAGCTGGCTCAAGTTAAGCGTCTGACCACTCACATCAGCGCTTGCAGTTTGTGAAGGGAGCGATGTCATTCGCCGTGGAGATTCGGTACCCGAAGTTGATGGTGTTGTAGGGACCGAATTCCGTCCTCGATTACACTCTCGATTTGGGTCTACGGAAAATCCAAGTAACGCCATTAACTCGGTGTAATGCCGCTCTTCGAAACTTGGACATTTTAGATCTTGGAGAATAGGCATAGTAACACGATACTCTTCAACAAGTGTCTTTAAATGTCCACAGAGTGGTGCAGCTTCAGCATTCAATTGCCCCTCCCATGCCTCGACGTTTGCGTAAAAAGCAGCAACATCGTTAGTGATTTCGAGGACGTTAACTTCCCACGGAAACTGTAGCGGATCCCAGTGTTTGGTAAGCGCATTCCATTGGCGTATCCCTTTCCATAGATCCAGAGTGGCTGACAAATTCTGTTTCACATCGTCAAGATCCTCGAATGCCGCGCTTTGAGGAAGACCCAAAGTTTGCTCATAGAAGAAGTGGCATTTGACTGCTTCCTCGAGCTCTGTTAATCGACCTTCGACATCACATAGGTAGTCCACCATCTCCTCCGGTTCTGAATCTTGATTCAAGAGCCGACAATCGGAAAGAGTGCGCGTGATGCCTGCCAATTGCTGAACCAACTCGGGTGTTCTCGCCTCGAGCTCGATACCGAATTTCTCCGTGTACTGGTCGATGCTTCCTTCAAAGAGTTCCGTCGAAGTTTTTAACTGACTGCGCTTTTGTGACAGCAAGAAGGCATTTGTCTGATCAATATCAGACAATGTGATGTGGTAATCTTCGACCAACTGGTAAACACTTCTCAGCACAGTATATCGTTCCTCAATGTCCCCCGTGCGACTCTGCAATTCTCGACGGAAGACCAGCGAAGCGGCGTATTCTTCGACCGAGGAGGGAACCGCGCTAATTTTTTCGTGATTATTTGTAAATTCATCCATCAGTTCAGTATTCCGGTGCTGGATAACTTTCGGAATCAAATCGTGCAAAAGATCAAGGCACTTGCGTGGCGATGGTTTCAGCTGCGCATTTAGCCTTGTTTTGTCTAGTAGCAATAGACCACACGGCGAAGTATCGGGTAGCACGTCAAACTCCAAAACTTCACCGGTGTACTTCTGCAAGAGATCCCGCAATTCCTCAATTTGAACAGTGAACAAAAAATCAGGCTCTCCTAGGCGGTTGCCAAATGCAATATTCTCTTGATATTTGGTCAAATATGAGCAAAGTGACCTACAATCATCGTCTGCCCGCCCGTATGCCTCGTGAATGATCGTATTTACGCTTCGCATAGCGTCCACAAAGTCTTCATCCTCCATGATCAGAATATCAAGATCCATTCCTTCACTTGATAGACCTTCGCCAACGTCAGCACCATCATTGTCATCTTCCTCTTCAGTAGCCCCATCGTTCAAACTGGATTCCAAGTACATCTTAAACATAGGATGGCGTAATAGTCGATCGCGATTTGTAATCGCTTTCAATCCGTTCGTAATGAGTGTTTCCACTTGTGAGCGCAAATCTTCATGATGCGGAGTAAAACAAAGTGCGTCAAGCGTGCTAACCACGCCCGAATTCTCGATACGACGCGGTGATCCAGGTTTGACTATAGATTCGGCAGCCGAAGAATGTAAGTTCGGGTTAACCAACATTGTGATTGATTGGCGTCTAGTCATGCGAGCTTTTGACAAGGATGCGACCCCTAACATTGGTGGGATTCTTGGCCCCGCATTCTGCAATGACACGTCCACGCGAAACAACGGTGCGGGCTTGTAACGAGCCAATAGTGCAGCGTTCACTGCAGCCTGAGAAGCACCTCCACTCGTCGCGGTAGTCACAACTGGCACAAGGCCATCTTTAATTTTGCTCATTTCTTCTTGTAGCCGCTCAACAGACGAGATAGCTAACTGGAGCAGCGCATCAGAAATCAAAAATTCAACCACGCGCAAAAATTTGGTAATTTTTCGACACTGCGTGCGCATGGTTGCTCGTTCAGTGTAGGTCATTTCTTGGTCGTTTTCCAAAGCTTCAGCTACAGTTTTCACTCGCTTGGTCATCGATGTTACTCCTCGCGTTGTGATTCCTGCCCTTAGTTTGCGGGTCGTCTGTGCACTTGTGGTCACACCTGGTGCAGCACCTAAGGTTGCATCATTGAAGCCCGTTTCTTGTAGAAATGCAAAGAGATATTTTTCACATGCTGTCTTTGCGATCACCTCTGCATTCGCTATAAAGAGGTCAATTTGTCGTTCGCAATCCAATTTTTGTGCTTTTAAACGGATAGAAAATTCGCCCAGCGTATATGTTTTGGGCTGGTGCTCCTGAACTGTGGCATTTGGAGAAGACAACCCCGGGGGCCGTTCTATCGATTTCCTTCCTCCACCGACTGCGGAATCAAAATCAAAAAGGCGATGGTGATTCAGCTCGAGACATGATCGCCTCAACTGCATCAAAGCATCATGGAGATGCGGAAGCAGGAAAAAGAGGTTGCGGTTGAGTGAGATATACGCGTCGCTGCGCTTACGCTGGTTGATAGCGTGCCGCCAAAGAGCGAAATGCTTCCATGTGCGATACTTGCGAAAGAAAGGGAGCTAATTCGTGCAATACGTTGTCAGCATAATAGTGAGCAAAGTCCAGCGATGAAGTATTTACACGCCCAACACCACCCACCTTTACAAGAAGCGAATAGACGTAATTTTCACGTTCGAACTTCTCGAGCGGAATAAATTCGGAGCTGTTGTGCGCGAAGTGCGTTATTCCGGCCCGACTTACTGTATAATAGTCATCCGGATTGATTCGAGTGTGATTGGTCACGACAAGATGGTATGGGTTGGAATCCACACGACACAAATAAAGAAATGAATCCCGGGATGCGGCATCGGGCCGCACCGTATCAAGACTACCAGATTGGTAGCTGTCCGGCTGTACGTTATCCTCGGCAGCCACGCGGCATAGATGCTCTGTGATCGTCTCCGTGAACGTTCTATACTGCAGTGTACCAGCGAGGAGGTCGCTGTGACGAACACTGTGTATTTCACGGTCCGTTGTGGAGGTAGAAGAAGTTGGGTTCTCCATCGCCGGTGCCGTCGTTCGAATGGGTCGGTGTCGGCGCAAATCCGATCGTGGTGACGTTGTCAAGGGTGCCGTCATGGCTCGTTGGTTCATGTAAAACTGGTCACGGGCCGTCAACGGCACTTTCCGTGGTGATGGACAGATAACCGTCGTGTCATCACTGCCTGTCAAACCACTGGCTGATTTCACACGACGCTCCCGCGCTGATGATGTCGGTGCAGGTCGCCGCGATACTACGGGCGCCCGCGGAAATCCGGAGGATGAAGGAGATGCCGAAGGAGTCGATGGGCGCGTGGGGATCAGTACGCCAGCAGCGGATGGGAGCAGTGCCTGTGGTGGCGCCAATGGTCTTGTATCACCACGCGACGACGTCCGCGGTGCATTGCCACGCAACGGTGGTCGCGGCGATGGCGCCACACGTGATGGACACTCGTCATCCTGGTGCTCCACTTGATTGCCAATCGCTTGACCCATCTCTTGGACGTTCACGATGTTTGCCCTGGTATGATGTTCTGGCTGCTGCACGTGGCTGCGCTTGATCCCCGTGGCATGCAGTCGTGCCAGCAATGATTCCGATGTCTCCTCCTCCTCCTCCCGCTGGTTTGCGGGTGGTGCCCTCAAACGCGCCACACACCCCGCTCTTGTGCTGCCCGTGACTGGAGATAATAACGCATTGGTGCGAATCGACGAGGATGGATGGAACAGTGATGGGAATGGCACGGTCGACTCATGAACGGACTTGCTCCTCTTGTGGGTCTTTGCCGCGACCCCCGACGCGGCAGCGGATGCCGCGGACAGCGCGCGTGGCGATAGGATTCCTTCACCACCATCCCTACCATCCGAGGCGCGTTGCCTGCGCCGTGCGCCACGCGGCCGTGAGCTGGGCCGTGCAGAGGCATCCACAGCACTGGGCAGCACGCTCGTCCATCGTGAAGGGTCCGTCATAGTAAGACGCAGCCACAGACGCAGCCTCCGCTCGCCGCGGTGTGATCGCTCCCTACCGGTAAGTGGTATCCACGCCCTTTACAAAGAAGTGAGCAAGCCCGCCCTTCCATGGCAGCACAAAGTATTAATACACCAAGTATTAGGATCGGCGCGGTATGAAAACGTGAAAAGCCGCGTGCTACCACCTTCCCCCCCCCCCCGC
>JAADWT010000471.1:0-20148 GCA_023336285.1 Pythium grandisporangium
CCCCCCCCCCCCCCCCCTTCCGGCCTCGGTTCGTTTGCCTACCAGCATGGCGCACTCGGACGCACGTCGCTCGCTGGTAAGCTCCGCGTCTTCCTCGCCATCGGCGTCCTCCACGACATCTGACGAGCGCACGCCCTCGCGATGGAATCAGAAGCAGCTCCGCCTCATGTGCGCGGGCGGTGGCGCCGGGGTCGTGTCCAAGACCGTCGTTGCGCCCTTTGAGCGCGTCAAGATCGTGTGCCAAACGGGCGAGTCCGTCGGCATGCTGCAGACCACCAAAGTACGGAGAACTAGACGAGTCGCGGATTTACTTCGCCCCTCTTCCCGCGCGATGTCTTGTGCTACCACACACACACTTACCTCACGCACTCGTTTTGTTTGTCATCTGCTTCTTCCCCCGTTTTCTAGAGCATCCTCTCTAGCGAGGGCGTGGCTGGCTTCTGGCGCGGCAACCTCGCGGCCTGTGTGCGCGTGGTGCCCCACAAGGCAATTCTCTTCGGCTGTTCGGACGTGTACAAGGATCTCTTCCGCGCACTGGACGTGGACCACGGCACGCTACCGAGATGGGGTCCATTCGTGGCTGGCTCGCTCGCGGGGTTCACGGCCTCGGTGCTCACGTACCCACTCGACCTTGTGCGCACGAGACTGTCGGGCACGATCGGCCAGAAGCTGCGCTATTCAGGCATTGGCAACACCATCACGGTGACACTGCGCGAGGAGGGCTTCCGCGCACTGTTTCGAGGCGTGGGGCCCACGCTGGCGGGAAGCATCCCGTACGAAGGACTCAAGTTTGGCTCGTACGACCTCCTGCAGCGGCTTTTGCCTGCGGACATTGACCCTAAAGCGGATGTTGCCGGTAAACTCGTCTGCGGTGGTGGGGCTGGCATGATCGCGACGGTATTGACCTATCCGAACGATACCGTGCGTCGACGCCTGCAGATGCAGGGCTCTGGCGGGACGCCACGCATTTACCGGAGTGCGTGGCACTGCTACGTGACGTTGTGGCGAACCGAGGGCATCACAGTCTTCTATCGAGGGTTGTTGCCCACGCTCGTGCGTGCCATGCCCAACATGGGCATCCAATTCGCCACCTACGACGTGCTCAAGTCTATCCTCTTGCCTGTAGACGCGTGAGCGCAGCGTACGACGTGCGTCTGGTGCCAAGTGTCTCCTAATTGAAACTAGACTGTATCCCTCATGTCTGTATTGGTGCGCTTTTTCCAAATGGACATTCCCTGTCACACTATCACACCTGTGCTACTAGAAACAGTTTAGTCCCCGCCATCGTCAACGGTATCCGCGGCTATCAGGTCGTCCGCGAGTTCCTGCTCCTCATCGGTCAGAATGCCCTTCATCACGGCCGTGTTGCCCCGAAACACCTTGGTGACGACAGCCTCAAGCGCCTGCTTCTTGTGCTCCTCACGCTTGAGCGCTGTCGTGAAGCGCTCCATCAGTGTCGGTCGTGCGGCCACAGCCACCAATAGCTTCTCCTTGTTGCGCTGGACGGCCTCACGGAACTTGGCACGCTGTTCCTTGGCGCGCTCCTTGGATAGCGCATCCACGCTTTGAAGTTCCACAAACTCACCGGCGTACGCACCCTTGCGCTTTTCTTCGGATACCCTCACGTGCTTGGTCACCAGCTTGGACGCCTCTTTTTGGCGCAGCGCACGCAGCTCGGCATCCAATTGCTCCTTCTCGCGCTCCCGTTCGGCGAGTCGCAGCTTTTCCTGGGTCTTACGAATGCGAAGCTGATCCGCCTTGGTTAATCGACTGCTTTCGCTGTTACTTTGCCGATTAGTCTCCTTCCTCGCTCGTTCCAGGATGACACGTTGCCTTTCATCCTCGCGGCGCTTTTCAGCGTCTGCCTCGTCTTGCATCTTTTGCTGGCGGGCCAGCTTCTTCTCCTGCAATCGCTGTCGCTCCGCAACGCGAGAAGTGAAAAATTCTCGTGGCTCTGTGGTCGATAGCTTGCTCTTCTTGACTGATAACGCCTTGGCCCAGCGTTGCTGCAGCTGAATAAAATCGGGAACGGGTTGTGGGCGTCGCGCGCGCCTGGCTTCCTCTTCTTCAGCCTCGGCCCGCAGTTTCTTGCGCAGTTTAATACTCGTGCTGATGGCCACCTCCTCCGGAAGGCTCACTTCATCCTCTTTGCTACTCCCACGGGCGGTACGAGCAAGCATGCGAACAGCTTGTAATGCAGCCTGGGTTTTGGCCTCTCTTTGCTGAGCCAGCTGCATCCGCGATGGTAGCTGAGATGCTGCCAGAGATGCCTCGGAACGCTGACGGACACGCTCTTTTCTTTCTTGCTCGCGATTGTCATGCGTCGCAATGTAATCATTTGATTTTGCATATGTCGTCGCTGGCACCTCACGCGCTCGAGCACGTTTGGCAGGTGACAACTCTACAGTCATTTCCTTTTCGATGCGAGATAGCTGCTCTGATTTGCGTTGCTTTGCTTGCTCTTGACGCTTGAGCAGATTGACCGGCGCTACCGCTCTCGCAGCGCGCTTTAACCGAAGTTCTGACTCACGCTTGAGCTGATCATCCTGCTCCTTTGCTTGGCGTTTACTAAATATCCGAGATGTAGGAAAACATGCACGATACATGTCATAGTCAGCGCGATAATCTCTCTACCTATATCCCCCTCTCGATCAGCAAAGACGAAGTAGACCTCACGCTTCAAAGAAGGCACACGACTGACGCAGTGGCTCCCGGCTCGCACTGCGCTCACGAAGGGAAGTTGGATTACAATCGCTCCCTCGGCGATGGCGCGAGCGTCCTCGTTCATTCGCCTTTTGCCCACCACCTTCATCGCTAGTCCATTCCTCACTACTGTCACCATACTGGCTTCGCGAATGCCTGGCGCGCACTGAATTCGGGCGCCCACGTCTTCCAATTTCATTCGACCGACCAGATTGCGTGTGTCGCTCGGTTGACCGTGATGACTTCCGAAAAAACCGTGGAGACGATAATATTTTCATCGCCACCATTGAGGATGATGAGGACGATGATAAAGAGCGAGTATGGTTTTTTTCTTTTCCCCGTAGTCGTGTATCGACTTTCTCATCTTCCTTATGCTCGTTGCCGTCACCCTCGTCTTCGCCATCTGTCACATCCAAAATCCCACCGTCGTCGTACGGTGGTGGTGGTGGCGACATGGGTTCATCGTTGCTACCTCCATCCAGATCCACGTTTTCACTCCATGCCGTGAAGACGGGGGTTGGTGTTTGGTTTGGAGACAGTTGACCTCGCTCCTTGTGACCTCGGGCTGATCCTGAACGATTCGTGGATTTCTTGTCCACATCACGCGAATTTGCGGCTGGAGACAGCGATGACATCCTTAATCGATCCGCGAGCTGCTGGGCACGCCGCTCAGCTTGTAGCTTCTCGCGCTGCAGCCGTTCGATAATCTCTAGGTCCTTCTCCTGTACCTAACTCCGCAAATGATATTCATTAGACAGCTAACCTGACAAGATGAGAATTGGCGTGGCAGTATCGCTTCCAGTGAAAAGACTCCTACCTGCTTGAGTTTCTGGAGCTCTAGCATTATCTTGTCCTGGAATGTTGGTGGAAGCGGAGTCACCGCGGCAGGTACGCCTCGCCCATCACTATCACGAACACTTTTCACGTCTTCCTCGTCGCTTCTATTTTGCTCGTCGACATCGTCATCCGTATGACGTCCAGGTGTATAGGATCGCTTGATTGGCTTCTTATCGTGATCCCAAGGCATACCATCCTCATCGGACGAACCATCGTATTGCAGTGAGGGCTGATATCGATCGCGTTCAACCTTTTGATGCTCGATACAAGCTGCAGAGCTCTCGTGTGTACGATGAACATCCATACGCGGTTGGATTGTGATACTCTTAGCCGCCCGTACTCGCCCTGCGCTTGTTGGTCGATGGTTGGAGCCACTCGCTCGCCGATTTTGCGTGCTACGTTGCTGAGACTGGAGTTGGCGGATGATTCGCGCAACTTCTTCGTCCTGTAATACTTGTTCCTTCTTGTCGAGCAAATGGAAGCGGCTGGAATGCAGATTCCCCACACGTTCATCTTCCGTTCCCTCTTTTTCCTTTACATCCCGATGAAACTCGTCCACATGAAGATCATCACCATATTTGTGTGACTTTGATTTGGGTGACGACCGACCTCGAGACATTGATCTAGCCCTGGACGCGGGTTGCGGCTCCTTAAGCTTGGGTGCCGCGCGCCGTGTTTGTAGCGCGGCCTGTGCCTTGGCTGACGCCAACGGGTTGACCACCATCGCTAAGATGAATATGTTCAATTATACATCGGCTAGAGATAGAGAGTGACGACAAGCATTACGAATAAAGCAGACCGATGGATGATGGATACACTTGGTCTTCGCACAGAAGAGTAGCACTAAGAATAACCATCATGCTGAGTTGCATGCAGTCCTTATTGTTCGCATGTATGTTCGCATACTTGCTGTATATTTCCTTGTGGGATGGCTTTAACGCTTCAACTACAAGGAGGAAGCGGCCGATTCTGCAGCACCCAGCGCAACCTGAAATATCTTCCAAAGCAACTCGAACGGTTCCAGTCCCACAGAGATGCGCACCAGATTGCGGTCAACACCGCATGTCTCGACATAGTCCAATTCACCGTAATGTGCCAACAATGTGTACGGGCACACAAGTGTAAAATTGACACCGAGGCTTGGTCCTTTAGCCACATGGAGTGCGTCATAGAATGCGCTCGCTACTGGTTCTCCACCCTTGAAAACAACAGACATAAGCGGGCCGTAGCGCTTGTCAGAGATTGCCGCACCAGCATTCTCAGTGTTGCTATCGTTGGCAAGAAACTGACGAAAGCGATCTACATGAGAATTCAATTCTGGGTAGAAAATATCCTTGACTAATGGATGCGCAGCCAGTCGCGCGGCGATACGACTGGCTGATGCATTCACCTGTGCCACTCGCGTTTCAAGGTCCAGCGACGCCGCGTGCACCTCGCTTGCATCTTGTTCCAACAGGTAGGAGTCCTGTGATTCTTTTAGATGCTCGAGGAACGGCATATAGCATTTGCTCTCCGGATTCAATACAAGGCTACCAGCTTGGGCAGAGCAGGACCCAGTAAAGATTTTTGCGAGGCTTGAGATCACGATATCAGCGGTCCCCTTCTTCATCACATTCACGTTGAAAGAACCAAGGGTGTCATCCACGATGAGATATGTGCCGTATGCATGCGCAAGCGCAGCCAGACGCTCCAAGTGAACCAGAGAGAGCAGAGGATTCCCCGGAAATTCGGTGAAGATCGCTAGTACCTTCTCCGTTTGGAGAATCCGTTCGACCTCGAGAAGCTCGGCGTCACCCCCAACTGGGAAGAAGTGAACACCATTTGGACACCACCGCTTGCGTTGCATTAGCTTGAGGGAATCCAAATACGGGAAACCAAAGAGAATAGCCTTGCCAGAATTGTCAAAGCGTGTGAGTACACGGAGGGCAGCGAAGATGGCTGCCATACCCGTCGGGTACAAGAACACGCTCTCGGTGTGGTCTGCACTCACCACCGTATCATTCGCGTCACCAAAACACAGATCAGCCAAGCGCTTGCGCACAGCTTCATGCGCCGACGTGTCGTGCATCTTGAGTGGGGAAGCCAAAGCATCAGGTGATGCATCCAATTGCTCCAAAATGGCAATTGCCGCAACCGCATGGCGTGATGACACAATCTCGCCTGTGTGCTGCCAGCAGCGGTTGGCCAAAGGAGAAAGCGAAACGGGGAAGATGACCGCCCACACCACGTCACCGGGTACGGCATGCACAGAGATGCTCAACTGAGGCGTCTCAGAGTCTTCTGATGACAAAAACTGCGCCAATCGCGTGGCGGTGGCTTCAGTAGGCATGACCATGAGTCCCCACTCGGGATTGCTCTCACTTGATTGCCGCTGCTGAAAGGCTGGCAACGTTGCCTTGAGGTGCGTTTCCAGCGCGAGAACGCGGGGATGGCGGAAGAAGCGCGGGTAGCCGCAAGCCATGGCGTCCAGGACCTCGGCACGGCCTTCCTCATACCCCACGACGTCATCCCAGCGCGGCAATGACACCGACAGCGCATGCTCATCCCCCGGGGGCAGCGACACACCCAGAGGCAACGGCATGCGCGCCAATAGTGCTGTGGCTTGGTCGGCGCTTGAGGTCATGATGCTTGGCGAATGACGAGTGGCAAACAGCAGTTGGCTAATGGTCGACAAGGTGTAGATTGAGAAATGACGGTGGTGAACGACGCGTTGGTTGCCCTCTTCTTGCAAGTTGTAAAGGAATTGTGCGGCAAGGTATTAGTTTAGGTGCTCTGTTCCGACTTGTATCAGGCTATTTGGTGATCTCGTCTAATCATTTACGTGAGCCTTTTATCACCAGTGTTAATGTTGGGCTTTGTGTTATCGTTTAATTAGGCTCGTGCGCAAAAAGAATGTTTGCGCAGCCCTCGCAAGCTGATCACAAGAAAGTTCGAACCTCCCACCGCACGTGATGCAGTCATAGCGACAAAGGCGCCGCTGAAGACAGACATACCCATCAGCACGGTTGAGAAGATGCTCACTGATGCACACAGGTGCGCTAGACGTGGAGATGCGCAATCTGCCGCTGGTATTCTACTGGTCCCAAGTGGACCACATGCGATTTGATTGCGTTTCGCTGCCATTTTCGTCGTGGCGCTGCACGCCTTTTATTTATACGACAGTATGCCGCTGCTAGCGAACGACGACGATTAGCATCTAAAGCAGCTACAGCTACTGGCAGCGAAAGGAGTAGTCGGGGAAGGCATCATGGACCTCGCGGCGCTATGGTCACATGAGAAGGCACGTCTTGGTCCTCATCTGGGGACAGGCGTGCAAGATCCGTCTGTGGGGAGCAGCGGGAGCGCTTCGATCGCTGTGGACGAGCGAGGCGCGCGCCATCGGCTTTCTAGCGACCAGCCGCTTGCACGAAGTGACAAGAAGAAGAAGAACAGCACGGAGACGAGCTTGTCGTCCTCTCCCTTGCCACATAACCGCCGCGACAAGCTGTTCCATAGGCTACTGGTTGAGAGCGTGGCCCCAGCACGATCCATGGTGTTTGGGCGCGGCGACCGCAACGAATTTGCTATCGAATATGCAGATCGCGCTTCGCGTCGTTTCAACCAACACTGCGGTGCCGGGAATGGGGACCGTGAGTTATCTTCCAGTGAATTGATCGCTGACAGCGCTCACGGTGCTGCCAATGGCGAGACCAAGCACGGGCGACGTCGTGGCAATGGTCTACTGCTAGGATCCGCGCGGGAGATAAGTTCAACAGCTACACACAACAACAGCCTCTTATCCCCGTCGACGACAGCAGCAGCATTGGCAGCTATGGCAGGAATACCACAGCGGCGTCATCACCACAACGCGCGGAAGCGCGGGGGTGGTCATGGGTCCATGGAACTGGCAGCCCATGCATTCAAGCCGTATGTAGGGGACATGTTTGGTACTCGTGGAGACTACGTTGAAGGGATGCTGTACATGTCGCGTATGAAGCGCAGTCATCAATTGACATTCGGCAACGATATTGGTAGCAGCACTGGAACGAATATGGTGGGTTTGGCGAGCGCATCGGTGTTGCGCAGCGCTATCTCTGGCGTGGTATCTGCATCTGCGGTTGCTTCATCAGCAGGCTCGCTTTTACTCGGTGGAACCAGCTCTAGCTCTACGAAGGTGGCAAGTGGTGAGAATATCGCTAGAGCTGCTGCAAATACAAGTAGCAGCGGCAACACCAAAAACAGTGCCGGTGCGTCTTTGAAACCGAAAGCTACAGTGATGGCGACCGATGCTTCCTCACCAGAGGCACTATCTCCGGAGGCGAAGCTCCAGCTTGAACACCGGCAGAGATGCGCGTTGACACTTAGTAACTGGAGCTCTAATCCAGCCAACGCGGCACTTATGGTGCAGGAGCACGTGGTTGACGCATTGATGCAATTGGCGTCACAGGCCCGTCGAGATCGCGATTACACTACTCGACTTCACTGTGTCACCGCTCTCATGAATCTATCCCACGTGACTGAATCGCGTACTGAGCTTGTACAACAAGGCGCCGTGGCTACGATCGCTGAGATCGCAGGAGACTGTGAAGAACGGGTGATCAGAACGGCATGTGCTGTTACTTTGGCAAACCTGTGCAGTCTACAAGGTGATGAGGCACGTTTGGTTGAGCATGGTGCTGCCTCCGCACTCTCTCTGCTAGTGAACGAGCGCCCCGATGTCGCTGGTATTTGCCTTGGCGCACTTTTTAATCTAACGTGCGTTCGTGAACCCTATCACAAGATCGAGGTTATTCTCAAAATTTTCGTCACTTTGGCTTCTTCGTCATCATCAAACAGCAGCGCCACTGACAGCGGTATGGGGCGTGATGAATTAACAGCACGTGCACTATGCAATTTATCAAATTTCAAGCGCGTGCGATTACGACTACTTGAGGAAGGGATCGTGCCAGCACTCACATCATTGATCCGCCCACAACGGGCGTTCATGCAAAAATTGCTAGCCTACGTGCTGCTCAATTTATCGTCCGTGCGCGCGTGCCGTGGTGAACTCGTGGCCAAAGGCTGCATAGGAGCTCTCGTCGCCCTAACCGGCGCTACTCGAACCATTATTTCGAATAGGGGGAGCAGCGACGGGAGCGACCCCAATACCTCTACGAGTGGCGATACAGAAACGGATGACATCATTGCTAGCGCTCGCAGCAATGCCATAACCAAATATCTTATTGCGCTGACATTATGGAATTTAAGCAAAGAACCAAGCAACCGATTACGAATGGTATTCGAAGGGCTCCTCCTTCTCGTGAATGAGCTTTGCCGGGAGACAGTGGATTCAATCTCCAATGATGATATTGTGATGAACAACCAGTGTCGACCACCAACCTTCTCAGGGGAAACGACAGCAACACCGGATGCGCTACGATCAGTGTGTACTCGGACAGTTTATAATGTGTCATGCAGTGATGAAACCCGTGTCAAACTAGTGGAGCGGGATGCAGTACCTGTGCTATCCATGCTCTCACGCTCAACTATCCTGTCATCGGGCGACGACATAAGCAATACCAATGACGTTAGCGCTGGTAGTGAAGCTCAGCGCATGGCAACACTCGCATTATGTAATTTGCTTTCGGTCCAACAGGCCGCTGCTGCCATCATGACCGCTGGGGCAGTCACGTCGCTGGTGAAGTTAAGCATGACACCGCAGCAAACTCTTGAAACGCGTCACGTTTTCGCGAAGGCATTGTGTGGACTCTGCGAACGTAGCAGCACCCGGGGCGCCGTGGTCCAAGCAGGCATCCTTCCAGCTTTGCTCCACTTGTGTGCGACGCAAAATAAGGAGGAAGTCACCGGCTCAGCCAACCCGCCATCCACCAACGGCACAATCCTTGCGCGACAGGCAGGTTTACTAAGTGAGATTCGTGCACGCTGTATGGCAGCTTTAACTTGGCTCGCTGCTGACGCGGCTCGAGGAATGAAGACCAACGGGCGGTTGGGAAATGGTGGTGGGACTGGGTTGGGTACAATTGATGTTGTACGCTGCGTAACTCGCGTGCTCGAGCTCGAACGCTTCAACGTGGCAATTGAGCGCTTTTGTTGCTCGTGTCTCAGTTTACTTGCACGGGATGAGACATGTGCACGCCTAATAGCTGACGAAGGCGCCGTAGCAGCGGTACTAGCAACGTGTATGGAATCACAGGACCTGGAGACAAAGGCATCGTGTTGCCACGTGTTGGCAAGTATGTCATGTCACGGCAGTGGTTGTCTTGCTCTTGTTGAACTTGGTGCACTCTCGTCGCTCACGATACTGTCGCATATCAAGGGGGATGCGGCGATTCTGCGTTGTTGCGCGATAACATTGGCAAACTTGTCGACTTCTCCAGCAACACGGAGCATCCTCGTCACCGCTGGTAGTGTGTCATTGTTGGCTGCATTAAGCAATTCCTACAGTGAGGAGAATCAGCGAGATTGTGCCAAGGTATTGTGTAACCTGTCCTGCATTGCAGATCCCGACGTCGAAGGCACGCTTGTCCATGATGGAGCGATTCCGGTTCTTCTTATGATAGCGATGGTGCGCGCTTTACAACCAGGTACAAAAGAGATGTGTGTACGCGCATTCGCTAACCTCGCAACATCACGTGAGGCTGTGGAGGTGTTGGTGCGGGACGGCCTCGTGGCAGTTCTACCTGCGCTATCAACGGCATTGCCAAATTCTTCAGCAACGCGCGTTATGCTCGCACTCTACTGCAAATTGCTGGGCTATGAAGCAGGCAGAAACGCGCTATGCAGGGAGCGCGCCGCCTTAAGGGCACTGTTTGCGCTCATGGAACGCCCACCGATAAACGATAGCCATACTGGCGGTGATGGTGATGCTGACGAAAACGACAAGGGGTGTGACGCCCGTGATGCAGCACAAGACGGGAATGATGATGCGAGAGCAACGACAGAGGCTGCAATCAATTGTATACCTGAGGATCTTCTGTGCACACTTGTGTCTAACGACGAATCGCGCGAGTGCAGTGTGGCGGCTGGCATTGTTGACGCCTTGCACCGACGAGCCTCGCAGCTACTCCCACCAGCATATAGAGATGGAGATGGGTTTGACTCAGTGAATGGGGCACGAGCGCGGAAATTAGCATCCGCATTGTTCGAGCTAGCAAAACACGACTCGACGCGCCGGGCGGCTGCATCACCACTAAGTCTCGCGACGCTCAAATCATTCCTGGTTGCTGCCGCACCGTATACCCAAACCGTACAAGAACCAAGCGAGCAAACTATGTTCGGGTCTGTGACTTGCACTGAGTACATTATTTCAACGTGTTGTTGCCTCGCGTGGAACGACGATACCCGCGAAAGTCTTGAGCCGCCTACGACCACCTCTGCAATCATCGAGTTGCTTGGACGACCGCCTACGTGCTTGCCTCCAGATTCACTTTCATCCTCACACTCCCCTTCCGTGATAAAGACGTGCGTGCTGACACTTTGCTGTTTGGCGCAAAACCCAAGGCACATAGACGCTATGCTAAGGGATTACGCTATCTCGCGCATGTATGGAGTGTTACTCGATTTGCCGCCTGAAGAAAATGCTGAGTTGGCGGCACTAGTAGCAATGTTGTTTCGCCAGCTCGGTCATTCGCCTAAATTTGTCGGGTTGATGCGCGACAACGCTGAATCTACAGAGGTACCAACTGTTCTCGCCCTGTTTTGTCGTCTGGTGGACGCTGTGACCGCTCCTCCCTTTTCTTTGAGCGGACAGTGTGGAACTGAAAACCAAGGACGGGCACTTGTGGGGTTAGACTGCGCTGACGCGTTGTGCAGTATGACCTTTGTACCATCTCTAACATTTGGTTCCACGCCGTCTTCTGGATTACCCTCGTCTGTCGTTTCGCCTTCTGTATGTACGTTCTTCGTGGAGCGAGAGATGGCACAGACTAGTCGAAAGCCGCTATCAACGCCCGTGTCCTCCAAATGCTCATCAGGAATGTTCATCCCTGCTTACCCCCCGGCCGCCCTCGTGTGTGTGAATGTGCTACGTGCTATTGGGGCATTGCTCGCAACCCCTATGTCTATTCCAGCCACACGCTGGCGTTGCGTAGCGGCACTGCACGCGCTGACATGTGTGCTCAAACATCGACATCAGCTTGTTGCTCTTGGTTGTACTGCACTCCTTGTGGCAGAGGCCTACCGCTCCTCGTTACCGCCTACTGCAGTATCCCAGGGTGATGAGGCGGTCATGGCGAAACATATCGTACATGGCTGCGCTGGTGCATTGAGCAACCTTACACTCGTGGAGGCGTGTCATGCTGACGCCAATGCTGCCGCAATGGTTTGCGAAGGAGCTATTCCAGCTCTTATTCATTTGGCTTCTACGGACAGAGATGATCTTCGCGAGTACTGCACACTTGCTCTTTCCAACTTATCCAGCCAATCTCCCACAGTTGAGTCCGGAGCGGTTTCTGCACTTCTCAGTCTCTCTTTGCATGGTGGTGACCTTGCACACCAGGCAAACAGTTTGTCAACTGTGAATAACAATGACAAGACGCAACTCAAGGTTTCGCATCTACCAGGACCTGACGATGTAAGGCGACCACCCGAGGTGCAAGACGAGAGACATAAGATCGTGGCGTCACTTCCGGACTTAACGATGGCACTGCCGTGCTTGGATGTTTTGCGTGGAATAAAGTTCGAGGCAGAGCCGCACATAAGTGAGCCACCGCTGCCACATCCGCCGACGATACCTGCAGATCTAGAAATGTTGGGGGCAGGTGCCGCCATGGTTCAGACCACTGGTCCTTGTGGAGGTTCTATGTCGAACCAAAGTGTATTTCCGAGCGCTGCGCGACCAACGTCGCCCGTTCGTGATGATCTACTCCTTAAGCGATGCAAAAGCTCGTCGTATGGTGACCTCACAGGGATGTCTCCACTATCAACGCCAGCACCATCTAGGGGTTGTATCGGTGGCACGGCGTACGACGGTTTGCGTGGCTGGGAAACTATATCGTTTCCTAAGATGGAAACCGACGAATGTCGAGCACTAATGATAGTTGGCGACTCAGCTACTTTGCCGACAGGACGGAGCGACATCTCGGGTATACCTGGTGCTCCTGGATCGTCTAAACGAACACAATCAACGCCATTGTCTCCCCAGTCATCACTTGGAGTACTGTCATCTCCAAGCACACCGTCTAACGAGTATCGACGTGAGAAGGATCGGGATGATAGAGATACTCGAACAGAGCGTAATGTTGAGTCAGATACGAGAATTGCGGGCAAAGGGAACACTGCGCAGCTATCACCACTCGCGCAGGTTGTTTTACGCAAGACGCAAACGGATCTTGCTGCGAAAAAACTCAGAGATCATCTCGGTGTGGGTACAGCACACGGTCGCCTTGCCTCACTCCCAGCTTCTTCATTAATGTCGTCAACTTCGACGCCATTACTTCCGCTCTCCACTGTGCAAGAGAGTGCGAGTGTGTCGTTGCGCCACACAATAACCCGGCAACACGAGGTCGAAGAGTGCGTCAATGGCTCGATCGCAGCAGCAGCAGCGGCTGCTATGCTTTACTCTGCAGGACCTCATGGTGATTCTGAAAGATGTGGAAGAGAGCGAGATTCGGGAAGGGGGGGATATGAAAAGCTCTTGGCTGCCTGGCCTGAACCAGGTGTCCTCGTCTATAGTAGTGCCAAGATGAACAAGGGTGGAAAGACGCAAGGAAATAACTGCAAGAAGAAGAAGAAGAAGAAGGTGGTGGTATCTTCACCCAATGTATGTGGCACGAGCACCGCCATGACGGAAAGCGTACCACAAATGACTACAGTATCCCCACTGCAGCAATCGGCACCCGTGATGGAAGAAGTGTCTTCCGTGTCTGATGTACAGGAACAAGTCAAACGACTTGGTCTCTGGGCGTGACAAATGAGAATTCTAGTCCAAACAAGCGTCCAGGAATCAAAACAACACACACGTAAGAAATCTAGACACTCTGCTTCGGATTTGTTTGCGATGTGTAAGTATTCTTGATAGGTACTGAGATACAGCGTCGCTCAGTGTCCTACAGGCAATAATTGTTCATGGCATCCGGTACCAAGCGGCGATCGGGAAAAGCTTGCGCTCGATTTTTATCGGCATCTTCATCATTACTACGGTCAGGACCATTGTCGCGAGCATCGGCCATTGGCAGCGTATCGGATGAGGACACCTCCATTTCGTTGCGGGCGGGTGTCGATTCTTCGCTAGAACCCTGTGAGTCCGCCGGGATAGCGCGACGATGATCCGTCAGGCCATGAACATGACCGAGGTGTGGGGAAGCATTACGAGGTGGTGTTGGAGGGAGCGTGAACGCGAATGGCCCCGAGGCACCCTGCTCAAGACCAAGAGTAACCCTATTGGAGTGCCCGTACGGGCCAGCCCCCACTGGCGACAGGCGCAGGTTGAGTAGCTCCTCGGCAGACCTTGTGTCCTCTTTCCCCCACCCAGAAAGAGGAGAGGTCAAACTGTAATATGGTGCTGATGATGCTGACAAGCCCCCCGATGGTGTCAGTGACGATGGCGCAGCGCTTGAGGACCACAGCGTCTCTTGATAGCGGTGATCGTGGTCCAGATTGCTTGTGGTGGGAGAAAGATTGAATGCCAGTCCAGCCGTTGCCACCGGGTCTCCATCGATGTGTACTGCTGATTCCAATAATGTGTGATTTGTCTGCGATGGAGAGAGTTGCACGGTTGAAACCCGCAAGCGTGCTTGTGGTTGATAAGTCTGATGCTGGTGCAGTCTCTGAGTTGGACTAGCTACCCCAGAGACATATCCCGTTAGATGAAGATCGTTAACTAGGACGGCCATTACGCGGCGTGGATCTCGTATTTCCAAGTGAATGGCGTGTTGCAATGCCTGCGTGGCATCGTCCATAGAAAAGAGTGGGGGCATCGTCGTCGAACTTGTTGCGCTCTGTTGACTACACGCTAACGTCGCTACTGCGGACGCCACGGCCGCAAGTACGTCTTCTTGTGCTTGAGCTGGGACGGGTACATACTCTAACGCCGTAAGGAGCAAGTGGGTCTCGCGTGATGTCAATGAAACACTGATACCGCCGCCGTGAAACTCATTATCTATAACAGCGTCATCAGTGGATACAAGGGGTGACTTGCGGCTGCTAAGTTGCATGGAAACGTGTTGACCAGCCTCAATACGAGCCACATCATCACATAGCACCTGATACCGTGCGCGCAATTGATCGGGTGTTTTGCGGTTCTGCATCTGTGCTGCCAACGTAGACCATGGGTACCGTACGTGTATGGATTGTTCAGTAGGTGGATCTTGCTGCGCTAATAACGCTTCGAGTTCTGCATCCTCGTGTACACTCCATTGCGCATCAAGCTGCTGGCGATACTGTTGTGCATTTCGATGTTGCAGCTGTAGGTAGTACCAGTGCGCATGGATTTGTACGTCTCTCACTGAACGCGTGCGGACCGAGTCCGCAATGGCGTGCCAGGCCACACCAGCGCTAGTATCTGGGTGCCTCGCATATTTCTCCAGCGCCCACAGGAATCGCTCGTGTTCATCTGCACCCCAATCTGGGAATGTGATAATACTGGAGTTACTCGGACGTACGTCAATTGTTCCTCGAGAATCACCTTGGGCAGTTTGTGGAGACGAAGAAGCGGTTGGGGAAGTTCCTGCTACACTTGAGCGTTGTCGTTGTCCTTGCCGCTGACGTGTGCGCTGAGATGGACGACGTTCACGGGGGGTGGCCACCGCACGGCGCTTTGGCGCCATTGGAACTCCAGAACCCCACTTCCAATTAAATCCTAGCGGTGATAATCTAGCGGAAGAGGCTTTGGCAAAACAACTTTCGGGCGCTTGGAGTTCTTGTGATCTACGCGGCTGCAGGACTGTGTTGATGCGCAGAGATCTCGTTCAAATGGGCTGCCTGCATCCGGAGAAGCGAATGGTGAATGATGAATGCCCTGATGGCGTTGCCTCTCTTCGTCGACCCGCGCTGAGAAACGTGAGCAAAACGAAAACTAACAAAAAGCGCAACCACCGCTACGAGCAACACACAGAACGCAAAAACCGAAAGCGACGTGTTGTAGTTGTGCTTCTGTCGAAAACCAAGCAAGTGCACCAAAGCGTTTGCTGTTGAAGGCGAATGAACAGGTTAGAATGACGGATCACTACTGGGAGTCTATGCCTTTGAGCACAAGTAACCTATTGATGCGACGTCCTGCGTACCCATGTCACTCGCGTCGTTTCGCTTTTGCTCTTGGTGGGAGTGGTGATATGATTTGAGTTATGTTGCGGTACATGGTTGTAAACGTGTAACCCCCTTTGCGCCATCAACAACATTGCCAACGGTTCTTATTGGAGAGAAGACATGGCAAAGAAAAAACTCGCGAGCAACCAGACGTCAGGATAACTAACCAACGGCTTTCAGTCAAAGTTCAGAACATATTTGGCATCCAGCATGCTTCAAATGGCACCATCCAACACAACCAAACCAACGGTCATGTCTAGGCAGTTCTCAAGCTTCCGTGAATATTTGATTTTTTTCTTCTCTTGTTGCATCTAGCCAGCACGACAATCACAACCACGGAGCTGACCGCGGGCTGGTTCTTCTACTCTATCGGTATCTAGAACTTGCGGAAGTTTGCGGGCGACTTGGCACGATTCCACTGCTGCTCGTTCCTCGCCCAGTGAGCCCACTGGAGGTTCGTGTATGCCGTCTGGAGCTTGGCCGTCAGCTGGTCACGGGGTAACAACTTGTCCTTCTCGGCAGCATCCTCAAGCGCGGCCACCTTGCGAAGTCGTTGCAACGCGAGTCCTGGGGTCTCGCGGTGCTTGTCATGCAGCAGTGCGACTTGGAGAACCACGGGCGCTGCCGTCCCAGTGATCGCATCGACGTCGACCCATTTTTGCAACGCCTCGTACGCTGTGAGAAACGCGTCCCATTGCTCGTGGTCGCCCAATGCACGTGCCTTGCGCGCCAAGGCGTCAATCAAAATATCGCGCGTCGTCTCCTTCTCCTTTTGCTCCTTCTTTTGCAGATGCAGCGCCTCACCCTCTGTGGCCACCACTGTCCGAGTGCCGAAGAAGCGCGCAAGGTCATCCTCCGAAATGCGAGTCAACACAGCATCCGCCGCCTCGATTACTCGTGGTAACTGTGAGACGCGCTCCTTTTCGGCATCGAAATGGTGCAGCTGCGCTTGTGCGATGGGCACATGGTCGGGGAATTGCGCCACAAGGCGTTCGTACGCCGCCGGGAAGAGCGCAGTCTTGCCGGAGAGTTTGATCAGGCGAGCCAACAGCAAGTCACGGACGGCATCCTGCGCCTCCTTCTGCTCCAACTCGTCCTCGTTTCCATCCTTGTTTTTGGGGGCTTCAGGTTCAGGCTCTTTCACAGGAATCGCAGCTGGTGGGATCACATACGACACGTCAAATCCGCTGGGACGACGGCCCGCGCCTTGAACGCCCCCGTTCTTCTTGCCCAAGTACATCTTCCCCGACAGCATATCACCCGGTGCGTGGCCAGCCGGTAGCTTATCTGACGCTGGCTCACCCAGGAACATGGTCAAGTGCTTGCCCGTCGCCAAAGGTTTTTCCGTCAGTGGCTTGCGTGCGAGCGCCGCGTCATCCTGATGGCTGTACACAGAAGCCGAGATCTCCTTGCCCAGCGCATGGTCAAGGAACAGCACCATGCTCTTCAGTTTTTCGAGCTTGCTCACATCCTCATGGCGCACTTGCGTGCGCACGACGTACGAGCCCTTGGGGAGCGAGATGGTCTCACCGTAGGCGTCCGACGTGCCCATATACTGCTTGGTTTTCTCGTCAAAGATCATCGAGAGCTGCGATTCGAAGGGCGATTCGTAGAGCCGACCAAAGAGTAGTGGCAACCGCGGAGTCACCTTCCCAGCTTCTTTCATCGTGATCGGGTACGAGAGCACAAGTCCGTAGATCTGGCGCTGGTCGGGCAACGTATCCCCGCGACTCGCGCTCAACGGCTGGATCTCCGCCGACGTGGGGCGCACGCGCTGCGTCCAGGTCGAGAAGTTGAGCTGTGGCGCCACCACCTCCTTCTGCAAGTCATTCCGGACCGTGAGCTTGTGCGCACCCTCACCACCGCTATACTGGATGGATCGCTGATCGGGCACGACGCCGTGGAAGCGCACTTGCATGTGCACGCTCGAGTCGCCGAGTGCGCTCCAGAATTGCGCGAGGCAAAACTCGGCCGTGAGGCCCCCCACGAGGTCCATGCTGTGGCACACTTCCTCGCCGGGGCGCAGGAAAAACGCCTTGCTGAAGGACGAGGCCGACTGCTTGACAAACGACTCAAACTGCATGACGTGCAACATGTAGAGCTTGCCCGCCGCGTTGGAATCCGGATCTTCGTGGCCCGTCGTGCGCGTGAGGAGAATATCGGCCCAGGTGGCGCCTGCGGGAGGTGTCACGAAGCGCCTCGCGATGGCACCGGGACCAAGTGCCAACTTGTCCGCCAGCACGGGCGCGTGCGTGGGCGTGGCCTCGACGGCTTCAGGCTTGATCACGGTCACGGGGATGGTCAACACGGCGCCACGCTCGGCGTTGTGCGCATCGTAGGCCACAATCTCGGCGTAATGCATCTGCCCCGCGGCCAAGTGCGTCGTGTCCACGAGCACCTTGAACGCGCGGCCCTGGTGCATGAGGGCGACGTTGCCGCCGACCTCCACCCATCGCGCGCTGGGCACGAGCCGCAGGTGCTGTTCAAACTGCACCTTGTCCGACGGCGCGGCCTTCTTGTGGAACACAGGCGTGACCGTCACGTTGATCTCCTGGCAGTCGTGCACAAAGTCGCTGGCGTCGCGCAGGAAGATGCCGCGGGCCGAGCCATTGGTGGCATTGCCGCAGGCCGCGGCCACGTCATAGTAAAGCGGGAAGGCGTTGGTGCCGTCAAAGGCGTTGCCGTGCGCCGCCATGTACTCGAAGGCGGGTAGCACCTGGATCACGCCCTTGCCCTGCGCAAACACGTCGTGGTTGGCGCCGCCCCGGCCCAGGGGCTTGGCCGTGTGCTCCAGCGCGCGCCGAATCGAGTAGGGCGTGTACGCGATGCCCTGCTTCTTGAGTGCGCTGACCAGGAGCGCGATGTTGCCCGCGCAGTTGGGGGACGACATGGACGTGCCGTTCATGAGCTGCTTCTTGTTGAGCGTCCAATTGGGCACGCTCGTAATGGCGGCGCCCGGTGCGCAGACGTTGACGCCCAGGTCTCCGTCAAACGTGGGCCCCCGCGACGACCACGTGTACGAGATGTCGGCCAGGTCGCTGCGGCGCATGACGTACTCGGCGTCCATCATGCGGGGCGACACGTAGGCGCCGACGCCCAGCGCGGGCGACGACGTGCCGCCGGGCGCGCCGATCGTGCCCAGCGCCGGCCCGTTGTTGCCGGCGCTGCAGACGAACGTGATCTTGTGCTCGTCCACGAGCTCGCGGAGCAGCTCCACCACGCGGCCCGTGTTATGCTCGCTCGCGTACTCGCCGTAGCTCATGTTGATGACGTCGCAGCGCGCCGCGATCATGGCCACGAGCGCGCGGCTGAGCGCGGGCGTCGTCTCCATGCTGCCGAGCCGCGAGTCGCCGATCTTGACAGCGATCAGCTGCGCCCCGGGCGCCACGCCGTTGCATTCGGGCTGCTCTGGGTGGTGCGCCGCCACGATGCCCGCCACGTGGGTGCCGTGCGCGCCGGCGTCGCACACGACACTCAGCGTCTGTCCCTCGTCGTAAATGTTGAGCGCGTAGTTGAACTGCGACGCTTCCGAGAACGTCGCGTACTGCCGCTCGTCGCGGAAGTTGGTGAGCGCCGCGACCCCGGCGAAGTCGCCCGTCTCGCTCGTGTCCAGCGCCGCGCGCCAGCGCGAGCCGTCAAAGAACACGACCGCGTCGTACAGCGGGCCGGCGTCGCGGTACGCGTTCTCCAGCTCCTGCAGCGCGGCGGCGCGCGCCTGCATGTCCTTCTTGGCGCGCAGGGCCGCGGCATCGCTGGTCGTGGCCGCGTGGGTCGCCGCCCAGCGCGCGAGCTCTTGCTGCACGGCGTTGCGGGCCTCGCGCTGCGCCACATCAAACTTCTCGCGCCGCTCCTTGGTGAGCCGCGCCACGAGCGGCTGCGGGAACAGGTCGTAGGCGGCCAGCGCGCCCACGTGGTACGTGCCGTCGGCGCTGGCGGGCCACTCTGGGTTGAGGCGCAGCGTACGGCCATCGGGCAGCTGCAGTTGCGGTGCCTCCGTCTCCGAGGTAGCCGCAACCAGGGGCACCACCCGCGACGTATCGATGTCGCCCGAGCCCGTGGCGTCGATGATGTCGATGATCTTGGGCAGCCCGTCCGTGGTGGTCTGCAGGCCCACGGCGCCCGGGTCCACGCCCGTGTCGAGGATGGCCACGACGGCGCGGCGGCCGTCGCAGTCGGGGAACTTGGAGATGAAGGCGGCCGCCAGCGTCTCCTCCTTGGGGAGCAGCGCCGACGTGGGGAAGGACGAGGACGACATGGAGGAGCACAGGAAGCGAGGAGATCGGAGGCGGGCACTGCGGGCAAAGGCCGACGATGGAAGAATGCGGCGCTGGAACGGCAAGCGCATGCTTTGGATTTGAAAACGGACCCGAGCCTCCCCCCCCCCCC
>JAADWT010000472.1:0-20125 GCA_023336285.1 Pythium grandisporangium
CCCCCCCCCCCCCCGTTCGGGTACCAAACACTACATTTCCAGATTCACCACCAACGGCACACCCACTGCATCCCCCTACCGGTCTATTGCTGCTCCGCACCAGCAGCATCATCACAGTCACCACCTCACCTTTCCAGCTCCCACCACTTTGCCCCACACGGGAGCCCCAATTGCAACGCCGTTGTCAACCCGTTGTGCCCCCACCCACCATGCAATTAAGCTGACATCCACCGCGCCAACAACATCGAGAGAGGGGCTCTTGCGGCGCCCAACGCGCACATTTGGCCATGAGTGGTTTCACGTGCGCGCGTTTAAGTCGTGGGAGGTTCTCTCTTGAGGTGGTTGACGCGGTGGGTGTCAGCCATACCTCAACTGGCAAGCAATTGGGGGGGGCACAGCCGTGGCATGGGGGCTTCGAATTCTCGCTGGAGAGGGGACTGAGGACGACACGCAGGACGACGGGCAGAATGCTGCGGAGACCATGGTGGGTGACGAGATCCTGCGTTTCGTGGACGATGTGTGCAGCGGCGTGGACGCAGTGCTTGGTCGCTCGACCATTGCACTTGATAACGCTCTCGTTATGGATATTGACAGTGAACAGGCTTTCAGTACCGCGATTGATTTGGGAGGAATGACCCCATTCAAGCGAATCTGTACCAGGCTATTGCCAGTGATTTTGAGTGACGCTATCTTTTCCGATATCAGTGATGAAGAAGACAATGGTGACCGCATTGCGAGTGACTACAGTGGAGAACAAGGTGATACGCAAGGCGGTGAGGATAGGGACACGTACGGAGATGTTGCTACGGTTGACGTAAATAATGAACCTACCGCTACTGTAAATATTCGAGTTGACAGTGTGAACGATGGTGGGGTATACGACTATCATGCATTTCGTGATATGCGGGTGGTTATTACTCCAGACAATGAAGAAGTCGAGCAGATCTTGGTTGTGTGGCATGGTGGCGTGGTTTCTTAGCACGACCGTGCAAGCCTGGAATCCGCGGACATCGAGCAGGATCTGGTGGTTGTGGTACGGTGGGATCGTGAAGCGCGGATACAGTCGCTATCGTCACTCCACCGAGAGATAGTCGGCCCGCTCCGCTATACTGCAGGGGAAAACAAGCTTTGCGGCTCCGTGGCAGTTAAGGTAGCCTTCCAGTTGCTCGGCTACAACTGGGTGACACACGACGTAGTTCAAGCGTATCTAAGGAGTGGACTACAGAGGAACAAGCGATACGAGGACGGAGTCACGTGGCCCCAGCTCTAACCATTTTGTAGGTTCGTCAACCGAGGACTTGGAAAATCGCGCACCCATCCATGCCTAGCTAAGATAAAGGTCAATTTGCTGGGCAAAGGAGAACAGGGGATATCGGGGATCTCGAGTGTTGCGAAAGCCCCCGGCGTTTATAATGTTGGGATTACAAACGCCAATGTTGGCCACTTCGTGCTCGTTCACGCTGCTTCACAAGGATTGCTCCGCGTGAGTGATGAGTCTGGGGTGTTTAGCCTCCAGCAGAACGAATGGATAAACAGCTCGTGTCTAACGCGCATGCATCAGATAACGGTCGTCTAATGAGTTTCGAACGTAGTGATTACTACATTCGTAATAAATCTCACCCTCCCAGTCCACTGAGGAGTACTTGCTTTAAGTACCACTTCGCGGCTTTAAGAACCCTGTTATGGCGTTAGATACCGGTTGTGTTGGAATGTGTTTTCCAGTGAACGGACGGCAGAGACTGCAGGGTGGTTGATCATACAACCTCTCTCTTAGCCGATGAAATATACTTTCAGTTGATAGACTGCGCCATGAGCGACAGCAGCGACTACGAGAGTGCGGACGAGCGCGACCTCGTCGTCGATTGGCAGAACGTCATTCGAGACGAGGTCACACAAATGATTCAGCAGGATACATGCCAGCAACGACGCCTGACGGGAAAAGCGCGTGAGCTAGAAGTATTTTATACGATCGTATGCGGCTTACACCCTCGCAAGGGGACGTGTATTGTCACGTCCCTGTCGATTCTCATGGTCACCCCTGATGCTCGCCCAACACGCGTGCGCTCGACCGGTATCCGACAGCGGTTTTCCTCCAATCGGAATGCACTTGCCTCAGGGTCACTCTCGGTGAGCGACCCAGCCCCCGTTGGGCTCATAACCTGTTGAATAACAGAACTTCTGGTAGTAACCATGATAGAACAGTTAGTAACACTTTAGAGTAGGATATGGAAAACACCGTAAAGTGCGGGGCTGGAAGGCCTTGCAGGGAGAAAAGCTGGCGTGGGTGTGGAACTCTTGATGTCAGGCTTGCAGAATGACAAGTGAGCTCCCAACACCACGCCGGCAACAACCCTCTAGTTTCATTAGAACTAGCTTAATATACAGACATGCATGTTCCTACGTTCTATTCCGTGTTGCTCTCTCCTCATGGTGCCCTCCTTGGTGGGCACGTTCTCATGACGTCCTCTGCCACGGTAGAGGACGAAACTGGTAGAGAGCTTGGTTTTAGCGTGGCCTACATACAACATATGGAGTTAGGTAAGTATAGCCAGTAAAACAGTTGTTATACCCAATAGCAGCCTGCAGTTCTGATCGACAGTGCTGCCAAATCTTGTCGCTGACTTCCCAACTAACGGATTTCCCCGAATAGAGTTTAGTCGGTGGTGGATAAAATCCAGAACCCCAGTATAGTGACAGCCCTTGCTTGGTCATCGACCACGTGGATGGTCGAGGTGGTACACACACATTCACCGCCCCAGGACCTGTGGTCACCATGGAGCGCCGCAACGCCATCCCAATGTGGCGCAAGCAAGAGGTGATCCAGTGGATCGAAGAACACGGGAGTGGTATACCAAGCCGAGCGTTGGTCCATTTTAGGCCGCTTGTCCTTCGCGTTGATGGTGCAGCGATCCGGAAGTGGTGGAGAGAGCGTGAAACCATCATGGGAGCAAGGCATGGGTCGACAGTTGGCTGTGGAAACGCTGGATTGACATGCAGTTTCCTCTTGTTCACACCGGTAGTGGTAAGTACATAGTGTGGGATTCAATGCGAGCTTCAAGGAGCGCTTCAGCCAGGAAGCCAGCTGCAGCGCGGAGGTCGACCCGTTCAATATGGGAGAGGTCGATGAAGCATTGGATGAGGTTGGTATGCTGTAGATGAGTAGATGAGCCAAGATTGTAACAACCAAATTTGGTCACTAAATTTGGTCACTATTATCGAAATAATTGTCTGGAATATGAATTTTTCCTGGATATTTTGGGGGCCGTGAGGGCTACTAATAAATAGAAGACCGGACTGTACTCGGGTAAATCCGTTATTACATGGCCACCTACAGTACTGTATTCGAAACCCGCGCTTTTAAAAATATACGACCGCCCGTATACAGGCACGCTCAAATATAGGTACGCTCAAATACAGTACCGTTGCTCTGTGAAGCAGCGCACTAAAAAATATATAACTAAAAAAATATAACGTATATACCCAAGTAAAAGACCTTACCCAATTAAGGGTACGCCCGTATTGAGTACCCTATAAATCGGTTCAACTATCGAATAAAAGACCGCCCGTATACAGCACCATAATTTGGCGACCAGTTCAGTACGAGTGATTGGTCTTACCTTTGCTGCAGAGTTCCTGCATAATTCCAGTCTTACATCCCCATAAGCCACATGAACACGTCGCCAACGCAACTCTATCTACGTCGGACGCAAAAAGGATCCATTCCATGGGTCAAAATACAAGGCAGGGGAGTACCAATTTGGACCGAAGCCCACTTTTAAGTGGGCTTCCGACGGGCCGTCAGTGGTGCTACCTTTCGGAAGTGGTAGTGTATCCGCGATACCATCGATGACGCGTGGCTGCGGATGCTCCTGCCCGCAGCCTGCAGTTCCGATCAACAGTGCTGCCCCATCTATAATTATATTATTATAGTAGTCGCTGACTTCCCAACAAAAAGCTCACGGGTCTGGAGCCGCAGCGCCACTCCAGACCCGTGAGCTTGTTGTAGTCGTCCGCCACGGTGGCGCCAAAACCGGCCGTGATGATGGTGTCAATTGAGGCCACAGTGGAGGTGAGGGCCACGAGCATCCCGGTCATCGCAGCCATCCAACGCCTCGGAGGGCATTGGAATGACCTGGATGGGTTTGCCCACCGCGGCACTTAGCGTCGCAACGAGCTCGTCCGTCGTAGGCGCCTCGGCGCCAGTCACCACGTAGATACGATGTGCAGTAGGGAACCCCGCCCGTTGACGTGCGAGCGTGGGTGGGCAGAGTACATGGTCACCTATTCGATACCCGCGCTGGTAAAACATAAGACCGCCTGTATACAGGCACGCTCAAATACACAGTGCTGACGATAAATATAGCCCACCTGTTTTTGGATTTATTGTGAGATTCGAAGTCCTGATTTGGGATCAAATATAACTCAACTCGATAGAGCGAGATGAGCGGAAGCGATTGCCGCCTTTCATTTTGGAAACCGAGCAGTAGTGCAGAATTTATCGCTCGCACAGGCCCCGAGTATACAGGGGTTTCTGTCGGTAAGTATGGAGTACATGCGTATTTTAGAGTCATAACGGCGTCGCTTACGATCGCATTGATACGTACCCGCCTTGCATTAATTAGCTGCCACTGTGTACAGCGTTTGCTGAGCTAATTCGCCGTTTCTGGCTCTCACAGAGCATGCCAGGTGGTACTGTTCTAACCAAGGAGGAACAGGGCAAGATTGTGGCGTTTACCGAGCTCCAGCTGAGCAAAAGCGAGATCAGTCGGCGTCTCAATCGATCACGCAAGGTGATTGCCAACTTCCTGCACGATCCCAAAGCGTAAAACACAACTAAACGACCCGGGCAACCCCCGAAACTGACCGACAAGGAACAGCACAAGGTTTTTCGAGAGGCATCCAAGAGCAAGTTGAGCTCACGGAAGCTCGTTGACCAGCTGGAGCTACCTATAAGTGCCAGTCGGGCACGAGAGCTGCTCAGTCCGAACCCCCGCTTCAAGTACGTCAAGCGAAAAGGCTGCCCCGTGTTGAGCGGCAAGCACCGAAAAACGCGTGTCACGTCAATGCAAAAAGTGACTTGGGATCGCGCCAAATGGAACAATTGCGTGTTCTCCGATGAAAGGAAGTTCAATTTGGACGGCCCCGACGGTCTGCAATACTACTGCCACGATTTGAGACTAGAGAAGGAGATTTTCTCCAAACGCCAATCTGGTGGTGGAAGTGTGATGGTGTGGGGCGATTTCTGTGCCGATGGAACGTCGCAATTGGCCATTCTCGACGGCAAACAAAACAGCGAGAAGTATATCTACACGCTCTCCGAGTACCTATTGCCGTTTATCGATCTCAAGCTCGGCCGAGCGTGCGTTTTCCAACAAGATGGAGCGTCCATCCGTACATCCTGGTTGGCAAAAGAGTTCATTCCTGAGCAAAATATCACGCTAATGGACTGGCCATCGAAGTCTCCGGATCTTAACCCGATTGAGAATATCTGAGGAGTGCTTGCGAGGGCAATGTATGCTGAATACCACCAGTTTTCGGCAAAAGAAGACTTGGTCAAGACTATTTTACACGCTTGGTCGAAAATTGGCCAAGATTACATCGATACATTGCTCGGATCGATACAAAAGCGGTGCCTGGCTGTCATCTCTCGTAACGGATCCAAAACTAAGTACTAGAGCTGCCTTTGAACACCGTCATGCCAGAGAAATCGCATGTGCTCCATACTTACCGACAGAAACCCCTGTATACTCGGGGCCTGTGCGAGCGATAACTCTGCACTACTGCTCGGTTTCCAAAATGAAAGGCGACAATCGCTTCCGCTCATCTCGCTCTATCGAGTTGAGTTATATTTGATCCCAAATCAGGACTTCGAATCTCACAATAAATCCAAAAACAGGTGGGCTATATTTATCGTCAGCACTGTAGGTACGCTCAAATACAGCACCGTTGCCGTGTGGAGCAGCGCACTAAAAAAATAAGACCGGCTTGTACTTGGGTAAATACGTTATATTTCTGCAAGCAAAGAATTACTTACTGTATGGACAATCCATAAGTTAGGAATGGACGGACCATAATTATACGGCAAATTTGGTTCCGGACGCAAGCAGCGCCGATTTTTTCTTGATGATGACCATCAAATTTATTTTATCCAATCATGTGATTCGATCATTTATCAAATATCAAGTTGAGACGCACTAAAGTTAATACCCGGTATTACTGTAATAAGCTTAGGAACTACTGAAATGTCTATGGTGCAAACCCGCCCTCCCCGTCTTATGCATGCGCATATGCCGGCAATACGTCGGGCGCGGACCAACCAAGCATTTGCGGTGGTGAACACTTTACATGCGCGGCGAGTTGCCCCAATACACAACAGGAACACAAACACGAGGAAATCATGTCCCCACCGAGTGACCCAGGAATCCCAAAGAGGCTGCGCACATTTTGACGCAAGCGCAGTACACCACACGCAAAACACAACGCCGCCGCTGTGCTCAGCCCCACTGCAATGGCAAAGCATTCTCTGGAGCGCTCATTCTGCGTCGCCGCGAAGGCGGCAAAGACGACGCGAACGAGATGCAAGAGCAAGAACACGGCGAGTGTGCTGACATACGGCCATACACCCACCCGCGCGGCAATCTGGGCCATCGACAAGCATGGACAACACCACGGCAGACAGAAGGCCACAGTACATCCGCCGCTGCACGAGCACAACCCATATCTCCAGGCACCACGGCGGATTGTGTTTTGCTCCTCGGCGATGCTTCGGATGATGATTCGAACGGTGTGGTGCTCATTCACGTGCTTGACGTAACAAGAGTGCGGCGTGGGCGATGCGGCCAAACTGAAGCAAGCGGATGATGCAGCCGACGAGGACGCCGACGAGGAGGACGCCGAGCCATGCGCCGACAGCACCGTTGGCGGCCGTGTAGTCGTAACCACCATCTTGCAAAATGCTCACAAGCGCCACCCCAATGCTATTCACCAACACCAACACCAACGCCAATTGGGCAAAACCGGCGAGAGGGTGAACGCGTACGAACAATCAGCAGCCTACTATGCACAACGTAGCTTGTAGGACTGGCGTGGCACCAGTTTATTGTTGTGGTGGTGGCGAAAGCGTGACTGGGTGCGGCGAGGATTAAACGGAAATGGGGAGAGACCTCGGAGCTTCTCCCGTTTTCACTGCTGGCTATTGCAGTATTACTGTTGGCTGGGGAGTGAAGTTTTGTCATGTGGTGTTGGGTTCAGTCGAGTATCCATCTCTCTTGCAATCCAGCCGCCACTGCATGATAATTCATCATCTTGCGGGCAAAACTAGTGATGGTCACTGGTCGGAGAGTCGGCCGTTTTGATCTGGATTCACTCAAGCAATCATGAAAGTGAAAAGTTGGGAAAACAGTTGGTGTGGGGTAACACCGACTTAATGGCGCGGACCAGCAACATAACTCCTTCGACCATGGTCACGAAAGGGCGTGGATGTAAGGTACCTTGGTACGGTGTACAGGACGGGTCGGTCGAACTGAGCCGATCTTCCTGGGCAAAGCCCACACCGGTAGCAAACGACCATGAGCCGACGCCAGACGATGGAGAGCAAGGAGGCGGCGGAAAGCAAAGAAGAGCTGTCGGATTCCGAGGCCAGGGGGTCCAAGCCGGTGATGTGTGAAGTGGATGACGAGGAATTGGCTGATGAGGCTAAACCACCGCGGCGTGCCAGCGTCGGATGGGGGACGGAGACCACGGGGGAGAAGGACACAGATCCGCCAATTGAGAATCCATCCACTGAGTCCAAGCGGCCAGGGCGTCGACGCAAGGGCGGGGATTCGTCGTCCACCGCTAGCGCCAATAGCCGATTGCCCAAGAATCGACACTTTGACGATGATGACGAGACGACAGGTACGAATATCGAGGGTTACACTTGCATTTACCCTCAGGGTTACAGTGACTTACTCACTCTGGATAACCCTCTCGCGATAAACTTAATGCGATGTAGATATTGTGGAGATCCCCGACCTCGAGGAAGACGAACGTGAGCCGGATATTACTGCGCAAGGTACGCGCGTCGAAGAGTAGCTCACTGACCTACCAAGATCACTTCTTGTTCAATGGTCCTACGGATTCAGCTTGATGTTGACTCTTGCGTTGTGCTTGCTGTGCTTCGTTTACTGTGGCATCCAGTGGCGGATGCGCCAAAAAATACGATGCGATCCGTGCAGACGCTCAAGGAGCTTGACCGAGACATGAAGTTTTCTCTACCCAGCACTGCCGTGCGTACCAATCTACGGGTGTCACACCCCCAACAACATCAAGTACAAAGCGGTACACTGACGTGGTGACTCTTGTTGTGTGCAGACACTTGGTATTGATCTGTCGCTGCTCACGACATGCTTATGTCCAGAAAAAGCGGTACGAAATGTGCTTGCCGGGCGCAGTGTATCGCTCACGCTGAGCGCAAACGGAGTAGTAATTGGATGTGTCGTTGATTTTGTTTTGCTGCTGTGGGGATAGCTGTGTGAGACGGATGAGAGTTGGAACTTTGATGGCTTGCTGAATGAAGTATCACAGGAGATGCAGAAAGATTTGGACGAAAAGGAAGAGCTTCTGAAGGCGGAAGAAGCGTGAATAGATCCATAGTGGGCGGATGGAGGAGACGATCTCGTTGTGAACCACTCGTTGAACACACACCAAACAACTCACGAGTAAATATTTCTTGCGCCATGTGCACCTGGTGATGGCGTGATTACTGTGAGAAATGGGGATGCATATCTTTACCCTCTACTTGTGTACCTGGAACTTGTACTCAACACTGTACACGCCCACGGACTGCGCGCCTTCCTCGTCGTAGTCGGCCCAGTCGTCGGCGAGATCCACGTCTTCAAAGACGGCCGAGCCACCGGCCGACGTCACCGTGTACCCACTGCCCGGGTACCACGCGTAGGGCTCCAGTCCGCGGCACTCAAAACCCACGAACGGCACGTACTCACCTGAATCCTCGCCAGTGACGGTGCGCGTGAGCTTCTTGACGTCGCGCACCACGGAGAGCTGCGCCTGCTTCTTGGCGCCGGGCCACTTCAGCACAAAGTGCGCCGTGCTGCGACTGTTATCCACTTCGTACTCTTCCTCGTCCGAGACCATCACGGCCTCGCGCGTCTCGTCCCCAGTGGGCTCCTTCACGTCGATGCACCATCGGTGTTGCTCCGGAGCCACGAGCTGGCCAACGTTCTCCAGGTCCGCCTTCACATAGAGCACGAACAGCACCATTCTTCCTCTCGTGGCGATCTCGTCCAGGAATGCATACCCATTCGCCCCACAATCAAGGCAGCTATATCGGGAGACGGTAGCATACCGGTATTCAATTGATCAGCCAACAGAACAGATATATCACTGAAGTGAGGTGGTTTTAACCTGAAACACGGCTAGGACAGAACATGGTATGTTTGTATATCGAGGGAAGGGGATGCCAGGTTGATTGGGCTGCAATTGATTGGTTGGTTGGGTCCGCGTGAGCTGAATGGAGGCGGTGATCGAAGAGGCACGCGCAGGAGAGCGATAAACAATGGCCACGACGACGATGGCGACCCAGGCGCGGGCCACGCGCACCACGACGAGCGCGACGAAGGATACAGACGGTGCCTCTATGGATAGCTGTGCACTCGACCATGTGGAGCAGGCAGTGAGCGCCAGTAGCGACCAGGAGGATGAGGAGATAGAGCAGCAAGAGGCTGAGGAAGATGAGGGTGACAGCGGCAATGACGAGGATGGCGCTGACAGCGACGGGAGTGCATCACCAGATGAGGATGCCGCCATGGATGCCGATGAGGAGGAAGAGGACGACGAGCAGGATGCACCTGACGCGGTCGGATTTGGCGACGCTATGAGCAAGATCCTGCACCAGAATGTCGGTGATGACGCGCAGCCCATTCTTGCCAAGCGCACGACGGCACGCATGCGTGAAATCATGAGCGAGAAGAAGGAGATCAAGAAGGAGCGAATGAGTGCGACCGAGAGGCGTGCCAAGGAGCGCAAGGATAACATCGTGCCGAGCCACGCAGCGGGGGCCAAGGACCGCCAGCTCCGGAAGATTGCAACCAAGGGTGGTATGTTTTGCAATAGACGTCGGCGTGGTCACTCAAGGCTACAATACAGGCGTCGATGTGCTAACCGATACTTTTCCCCTCTTCTGATTTCTTCACAGTGGTTGCTCTTTTCAATGCGATTGCCAAGCATCAGCATCAAACCGGCAAACCCGCGGATAAGGAAGACAAGAAAGGTGCGAGGACAAGTCTACTACATGGCTGCATGTGCTACTCGCTTCATGCAGAAGATCTCATCGTTAGCCAAGGCTAACCCTCCTTACGCTGTCTATCTATCTCCTCTGTATTACAGTGAAAGAGCTGTCCAAGGAGGACTTTTTGGGGTTGCTCAAGAGCGGCAAGGAGACGCCGGCCACCAAGAAGAGCAGCGCGACCAAGCCCGCGCCAACCAAGAGCACGTGGTCGGTCCTCCAGGATGATTACATGATGGGTGCCAAGCTCAAGGATTGGGATGCAACGCACAGCAACGAGTCACGTCCTCGCCGAAAAGGTGCCGACGCCACCGCGGATGGCGACAGCGACCCTGAAGCCACGGAAGACAAGGCCTGGAAACAAGCGGCAACCTTCGACTCGGATGACGACCAGGCCGCCAGCAGCAACAAGCGGAAGACATCTTCTGCGCCTGCTGCACAGAAGAAGCGTGGAGGACCTGTGCTGAAGAAGCGGGTCAAGCGTTCCTAACACCTTCCTAATATTCGCCATTGAGCCATTTGTGTTGTCCTGCTCGTTTCGGATGTGTCGTAAACCGTAAATCGTACCCAAATTCCCGGTACATCGGTGGGCACTTCAAAAGTACCGTACTGTAGGATTTTACCGCCACCGGCTGTTTAGGCCATGTCGGCAGAGAACGCGATGGTTCAGCGTTTTCGTTTCGCTCACGACAGGTCTGTTTCCGATACGTTTGGCATTGTGCACTAAAATCACACGGCAATCGCTTTAACAAGGGCTTCGTCTTTTAAAGGTCAGAAACCTCCCGCTTCTCGATGTGAGAAGCAGAAAAGAGAGGGTTTTTTCCGCGCGCCTGGCCCCAGCCATGAGAGGAAACCCTTCCAAACGGCAACCAAGCCCACACCACCTCATCAAGCAAATCGAATAGGCTGTCAGCAGGACCAACGGCAACATCCGCGCATCAGATCGCTGCGCGCTTCCACGGCTTGCTTTCTTCGCCACCACCCCCTGCATCCGCATCCACATCCACACCCCCACCTGCACCCGCCTCTGCCTGTGCGTGTGTGTGCAGTGCAGTGCATCTTAGCCTCTGTGCTCTGTGCGTCTCTCTCTCTGTCTGTGTGTATCCCTCTCTGCCGGAGCTGGGTGCGCGGAACAACCCGTCATCTTCTACCCACAGGTCGCGCGTGGTGGGCTGCCCACGTCGACGGGTTCGCTCGACTCGAGTGAAAAACGGCGGTGCGTGGCCAGCGAGGCGAGACGCGGTAGAGTGTCTGTGGCTGATGGGGACGTGTTTCTTTCTTTGGTTTGCGTGTGCATGGTAGAAATCGGGTTCGACGAGGCTCGACGCTGGAACGGGTAGGACCCGGGTTTCCGAAAAGTATGCGACTGGTGGATTATTCCGACAGCTCGGAGGACGAGCAGGAGGAGGAGGAAGAGGAGAAGCACACGTTCTGGGAGCCCACGAGTGAGAGCGAGGGTGACGCGGGCCACGTGTATGAGGATGACGATGCGGATGACGATGGTCATAGTCATGGTCATGGTCATGGTGATGATGCCGATGGTGATGGTGATCAGGGTGACGCCGAGGATGAGGATGACGGGGACGGTGATGCAGAGCTATTCGACAACAAGGGCGATTCCACAGTGAAAATGAGCAGCGCAGCACCGACCAGCCAGCAGCCGGTGTCGCCAGTGCCGCCCGTGTCGACGGCATCTTCTTCTTCGACGCCCACGGGCTCACCCATGACGGACGTGGATGACCGAGTGCAAGCCGCGCGCCAGGAAAACGCGGACTACGTGTTCCAGTTTGATGAACCGGCCAGGCCGTCTTTTTATCAGGGTGAGCAAGTACCGCGTGAGGAGACCGTCCCAGGGGTGCCGCAGAAAGAACTGCACCGCTTGGCCAAGCAACAGGGAAGCGCAAGTGCCTCGGACGCATTGCAGGAATCAGAAGAAGATGACATGATTACTGATGAGGCGGCGATGCCAACGGAGATGCCGACTTCCGACCCGCCAATCGAAGTGGCAGAACCCACCGACTACATTTCGTTTCAGTACGAGAGCTCCAATGTGGATGCCCGAAACGCTGGTGAGAATTACCGACGCGCTACATTTTCATCATCAGTCGCGAGCCCAATGGATATTGAAATGGATCCTGAGCAAACGTCCCATGGTACAGTTGAGTCGCGCGCAAATTTCGATACTGAAAACGTGATGTTTTCTTTTGGTGCACCTGATGCATCGAATCGACGAACTAATAAGAACCGAGGAGCGGCAGCGTCTAGGAAGAGCGGCGGGAACCGAAAGAGCACTGTCGCTTCACGAGTGAATATCGATGGGATGGACAAGGAGCATGTCACTGCGCAAGCTGGCTCTTTCGTATTTGGATTGAAACCAACGAGCGGGATTCCGCTTTCTTCAGGAGTGGGTGAAATTTTTACGTCGAAGAATTCAGCAGCAAGTACAGTGGGGTCACCCTTCAACAGCGACGTGCAGCATCAAGAAGCCCACACCCAAGTATTTTCAGCATCAACGAACGGGAAAGGACATAAAATGCCGCAATCACGCAAAGATACACCTGGATTTGTGTTTGGGAATGGTCCGCACTCAAGCAAGACTTCTGGTCCCGTCTACTCCGTGCCACCAACAGCTAGTACCACCTCCCGCTTGCAGTCGAAAGAACCAGGGTTTTCAGTTGGACTGTCCGATTTAACAAGCAGATTAGATCGCCGGCGAAAGCTACACTCGCATTCGTCGCCCCAATCAAAGCCACAGTCGACCTCGTCAAAGTCAACGCCTGCTATGAATCATTTTGCTCCCGTCAACGGCCCACCAAAAAGTCAATTTCAAGCTTCTCCAAAACCATTCACTGGAGTGTTTACATCCAATACCCGAAATACGCCAGTGGAAAATGGCGCGTCCTTGCCGTTTGCGAAATCATTCTCGACGGGCGACATGTTCTCGAATGTGGAGTTTGGAACGCGTCCGTCTACGCGTAGTGGAGCAAGTATACCTGGAGAATTTCCCGGCCGCATGGGTCCCAGTGCGTGGCCACAACACGCCACGAGTGTGTTTTCTACTGTCGATCGTACAAATTCTGAATCATCGCATCGCACAGAGCAGAATGGCATTCCACCAACTACGTTTGAAAGGGGTACACGCCCAGCATCATTTTCTTTCGGAGTTGGCAGTAAACCCGAACCTGAACCCAGCCCGCCAGTTGAATATTTGAAGACAGACTTCGACGGATTTCGAATTGGGATACATCAACGTACATCAAATAATGACCAACGGGACACGACCACCAGATCCACCAATCACCACACACCAAGCATGCGTACTGGAGGAGATTTTAATCCGTTTACGAAAGATACACATGATGAATCCAACAGTCAAGAACACTCGCCGTTTGGGTTTCAGTCAAACACGGGCGCTTTCACGATGGAGGACCACGAAGATCAAGTGCACGTTGCTGCGCCAGCAGATCCTTTTGTGCTACCAGTCTACCGCCAAAACAAATCTAAGCCTGGATTAAAAGTAAAGCACGGTGGAGGAGCCAGGCATGTATCTACTGGAGGACGTGGACCTTCGCAGTTCCCAAAACCCAATGCTCAGAGTTCAAAGGTGGATGGTGCAGCCCACGTACCAGATACGGCTGCACCTGTGTTTGTATTTGGCACACCGAACGGTTACACCACCCCCAAACAGAGTCCGGGACCAGAAGCTTCGATGTTCGTCTTTGGTTCATCAGCGAGCGCACAAAGTGCGACGCATTTTTCTAGAAACGTGTTTTCAACTTCGCAAAACGGCAGCTCTGCCGACACCGACCGAAAGAAAGATTTTGTATTTCAACGGACGCCCACCATGCCAACAAGATCATGTGTGTTTCCAGAGGCTCCTTCGGTTGCTCCGAGTGGGCGTCGTATCCTACGCCCTGTCAGGCCAACTCAGACACGAAATGGTAAATCGAACTCGAGCATAGGTGCGATGGACATTTGTGATGGGGAAGATACAGAAGACGAGGATGAGAACGATCTGAATCAGGGTCTTAGAAATTGGGGTTATTGGAAGCAACTGGGTGGCACCGCTTACGCAAGCCGGAAATATCAAGAGGCAGCCGATTGCTATTTACACAGTATTGTTGCGCTGGAAAGATTGCTGAGCGAATATCCTGAGCTGAAAACAGTTGACCAGATGAAGGATAAGGCAAAACTGCACTCAAATCGAGCAGCTGCGTTGATGATGCTGATGCATATCCAAGAAGCACAACGCGAATGCGTACTGTCGGTTGAAATGGACCCAACTTATACGCGAGCCTACCTTCGTTTGGGACGGATTCAAGTAATGCTTGGAGAAATTTCTGGTGCTAAGGAGAACGTCGATATTGCCAATCGCTTGTGCGAACTTGATCCCGATGCTGTCGACCAAAACGATATTCGCGGGGTGAAAAAAATCGAATCGGCGATTCAAAAGTTGGAGAGCCTTCAAGCTGAGATAAAATGGTGCCTCGATGTTCGAGATTTTTCCAGGGCTCTTTCGCATTTACGTGATGCATTGGCGATTGCACCGAATTGTCGTGCATTCCAAATTGAGAAGGCCAAGGTTCTTTTTGAGCAAAAGTACGTAATCTTTTTGTCTTGCTTGTTGCTGGGGTTCTTGTTTAATAACAAGAGTTATGTATTGTTGCAGAAATTATTCGCAATTAGAAGAATACTGTGTGGGTATTGTGCGAAAACACAAATTGGTCAATGGGAATGGTAACAAATCGGCGCAAGGCGATTCTCAACACGAATCTGGTGAAAGGGGAAATACACAAGCTGCAAAGCTAAGGCGCGATGCAGTTTCGCTTGGGGTCGAATTGTGTGTACTCCGGATCAAGGCGTTGCACCATCAAAACAAAATCGAAGACGCGATGCAGCATTTGGCTGCTCTCGAAATTGCTGCCCCATGCAGTGAAAGTGTTATTCAGTTGAAGCGAGCATTTCTCGAGATGAAGGATTTGAAACACCAGGCAAACGAGTTTTTCAAATGTGGGCGGTACGAACTAGCTCAACAGGTATATTCACAATGCCTCTTGCTCGATCCGACCCACGACGAATTCTGCGCTGTAATCTATTGTAACCGAGCAGCAGCATTCATGGGTCTGGAGCGGTACAAGAATGCTTTACTTGACTGCGACAATGCACTGCGGCGCAAGGCCCATTACCCACGAGCGTTACTCCGCCGGGCACGATGCCACGTTGCTTTAAAGAATTTTGCACTTGCGATTGCTGATTTTGATCGCTATCTCGAAGAACAACCGCAAGATGCATCGTCAAGCACGAAGTCTGGGGTTGAGATGGAAAGATTACAAGCACGGGTTGCGATGGATAGAGAGGTGCACGAGAAGGCACGGCGAGAAACTGAGCGTCGCAAGGAGCGCCAAGATAAACAGCGAAAGGCGAATCCCCAATCGACACCGAAACCTCGTCGTCAACACAAGAACAATCCGCGTTACACTTGGGACGATAATACGTACTTCGAGGATTACTGGAAAGAATTTTCATCAGCATCCAGTAATGCCCGACCACGTGCAAATGGAGCAGGGTCATCTAATGCTCAATCTGGCGGCAAGCCAAATAGAGGTGGGAATCGAAGTAGTTCCCATCGCGCGACTACGATGCATGCAAAGCCGCCGCGAACGCATTACGATCTGCTTGGCATCCAGAAAACGGTGAGCCAAGACGAGATTAAGAAGGCATATCGCCGCTTGGCACTTCAGTATCATCCAGGTATAATTGCTTTTGTTAAGCCCGCTGCAGCTTAGCATGGATTGACCAGTGTTGCTAACTGACCTGTAATCTCATGGTTGTATTGTGTGCAGACAAAACGAAAGACACGAATCAAGCCGAGATGTTTAAGGACATGACGGCGGCATATAATGTCTTATCGGATGGAGCTTCGCGGGCAAGCTACGATCGGGAGCTTCAGTACGGCTGGGTCCGACAAATATAGTGAATAAAAAGCGTCTTCGAAGTGCTGCTATAGTAGTAGGTAGCGGGCATGTCAGGATATCCCCCCCGACAGGGACCTTAATGGGCATAGAGTTGGGCAGCATTCTGATTGGGCCGCGTGTACATAATGTAAGTCGTTTTGCGGTAAGGATTCTCTTTTCTCGTTTACTGACGCATTGCTTTCCAGTGTCTTCATGAATTTCTCGATGACACCACTCATTGAACAAACGCGCGGCCAAATATGTGTGAACGTAGATATATCTTTTTTCTTCCTCATGATTGACAGGCCGTGGATCCCGTATCCCGTGCCACGAAAAAGACCACATCGGTGTTGGTGTTGAGCTAGCTACTCATCCTCCTGCCAAGGAGACCCACTTCTTGATGGAGCCGGATATCATCATACTGCTCATAGGTATTAGATGCTAATTGTCAAGACCATTGTATTGCTGAGGTCGATGGCTCTGGTGCTTACATCGCTAGCGATAATTTAGATGTTGCTGGTTTTTGCTTTTTGCTTGCGCTGCTGCAGCTTTTCGTAGAACGCGTTGATGTTGGGCTGCAGATACAGCTTCTTGCGTACGCGTCTCTTCTCGTTGAGGTAGTCTTGCGTTTCCAGCAGGGTCATGCCCCGTGCATGCAATAGCCAGCAGAAGACAACGGCGGCACTGCGACCATTCCCACTCTTGCAGTGCACGTAGACGCGCACTCCTTCCTGTTTGTTGCGCTCAATAAAGGCCACGGCCTCCTCCAGATCTGCGAGGCTTGGTTCCATGTGGTCCTACACATCCATGTCATCCATCAAAGGGCAGTTCACACCATCAGCATCCTTCCTCTGCATTCAGCGGGACATGGCTCTCACGTACGACGGTCGGTAAGCGAAGCTGCTTGATGTGTCGCTGGCGGTACGCCGTCACGGGGCCACTGTACTCATCACAGAGATTGATCACGGCACGCACGCCACGGGCATGGAGAGTCGTCACGTGGCTCATGATTCGCATCGGTGCGGCGCCCAGGAAGACATGCGAGTCCACGAGCGTCCAGTAGTCGTGGCGGCGCGAGAGGAACGTGAAGGGCCAGGTCGGGTAGAAGGACACGCGCCCCACGATTCGTCCCATGCGCTCGGGTAGCAGGCGCTTCTGGTACGCGGCGTAGATCACGGCCAGCGAGAGCGTGTACACGCGCCAGTCACGAAGACCGACGTGGGAGAGAGCAAGCCACGGCGAAGACGCAAGCTCAGCACCATGCGTCATACTGATGTTACTACACCGACTGGGGCTGCTGGTGCGGACAATCTGTCTGTCCCTGCTGGACGTGTGGGGCACTCACTTGTCGCACTTAACGCGATACGAACGGTACTATATATGCAGCAATTCATGACTGGGGCAGATAGGTGGACATCAACGAGGGCAGGATCGATTGGTACATGACAGTAAGGGTACTGGTACGTTGATAGGATCGGATGTGGGGGTGGCGGTGGTGGTAATGAGATTAGATTAACGGACAGAGGTCGTGGGCGCGTCGGTAGTGTCCATGGCCTTGTACTCGGCGAGGAAGAGGGACGATGAGTGTTTCTGGAGGTACTTGAGGAAATCATTCAATCGCGGCGGGATCTGCGAGAGCTCGCGTTCCGGGATCGTGGCATTGGCCAGCAGCACGGGTAGACGCACTGCACAGATGCCATAGATAGATCGATGGAGAGAGATTCAACACAACAACAGGCATACAAACCGTCAGGATCCATGGGTTCCGTCCTCCACGACACCAACGACCACAAAACTCGCGACAGCCCTTTCAGGCTTCTGGTAGTGCAGTTCAGTCCATCCCATTCCCTCCACACGTACCAAAGAGCCGAATCAGATGCTCCGCACCGTAGATTTGGGACAGCGGCTTGTCTGGATGAGCCGCCTTGATCTCCTGGTACTGAGGGCGCTCAAAGCGGTAGAGCAGGATGGAGCCCAGGGCACGGTCAAAGTAGGCCTGCACGCCCTCCATGATGCTCACAATATTCTATACATACAACCATCAACAATCCAATGGCATGAGCCCGATCCACCCGCAGTCCCCGGCAATCAAGAAACTGACCAACGTCATCGTGAGGATCGACGCACCTTGTATTCCTTCTCATCGACTATCTCGGCTCCCTTTTTCTTGGGCTGCCGCTTCGTCTCGAGATAGTTGGCAATGATCTGAAGCGGACACAGGAACCCCACCATCCACCACCAAAACCAACAACAACAACAACAAAAGCAAAGAAGTGAAGATCCGATCATTTCCGTCAGCGCGATCGTCGTCATGAGCTTCTCTCGATATAATACAACCATCACCCAATCTAAAGGCAAGAGACCAAAGACACGAACCTGAGCCACGCAGGGCATGCGGGGCAAGGACACGAGCTGGTGCGGCTCGTGTGCGACCGACTTCCAGTCCTCCACGAGCTGTTTCTTGAGCGAGAACGGCATCTGCAGCGCCACGCGGCGCGCTCGCTGGTCGTCGTCGTCGTCGTCGCCACGAGCCGACGTCTCATGCTCCAGTCGGGGCTGCTCCGTATCCGTCTGGGCGTTGATCTTGGTCTTCTTAAACGGGGACTTGCGCGCCACGCCCGGGTCCATGCCGCCCGTACCAATCTTCTTCTTGCGCTTGCTGCTCTTGCTGCGGGCATTGGCCTGTGCCGCCGCGACCTTGGTGTCGGCCTGCACTTGGCGGTTCGTGGGCGTGATGGCCAGCACGCGGTCATGAGCAACCCACTCGTCCCATTTCTTGTGCCAGCCCTGGTAGTGCACAAAGTAGGAGGTATTGGCGGTCACGGGCAAAGAGTCGTTGTCGGCGTGAACGCCATTGCCGTGGTCGATCTTGAGCACCTTGGCGTCGTAGATCACGATGCCGTGGTAGGCCATCACCTTGTCGTTCACCTTGAAGCCTAGCGCGGGCATGTTTGACCGAGTTAAAGAGCTACAGACGTAGAGAGGTAGAGAGATAGAGAGATAGAGAGCTGGGTGGGTCGATCGAGATGACGCTGGCGCTGCGCCTGGTTGGATGGAGAGAGAGAGAGAGAGTCGATGCTGGTGAGCGATGCACTCGTCGAGTTGATGCCACTACAAATGGTCTGAGCGCTCAAAAAGCGCGCGCTCAATCGCAATAGGGGCGCGGAAGTAATTTATAATCGACCAAGGGCGTCATTTAAATGGGGCGGTCTTGCTCGCTTGGTCGGTGTGCGGGAACAACGCACAACGAACGCGTGAGCCAATGAATGGAACGTTTTCGAAGTTATTTATGTCTGGTTTTATCTACACGTAGTATTTGTTTCCAGAGGGAGGAGCTGCAAATTCTCAAAACACGCTGTACAAGTGCACCAACAGAACGCAATTGCGCTTTACTTGCTTGCACCCAGCCACAACAGGACGAAAAACAACAACAACAAAACAAAACAGCCAACAACACCCACCGTGCTTCGCTTGGTGATTTCGAGCCGAGGCGCCATTCATTGCCGGCAACCGCAGATCGATCGAGCGATCGAGCAGGAGAGCATGGCGACCAACGTGGCGCACGACAAGCCCGGCTGCGACGTGGAGCGGGTGCGTGCAGGCATCGCGTGGGTGGAGTGATGTGGATGGGTCTCGCGATTGGCTGCTGTGACTGTGAAGCTGACACTGGTGATTGGCTGTTGGTGCTGGCGTTGGTGTTGGCGTTTGTTGGTGTTGTTGGCGGTGGTGACTGGCGTTGGTACTGTGGATTGGGGATTGATTGCTATTGCGCAGACGACGAAGAAGATCAAGCTCGTTAGTGTTGGCTCGAGCGCGGTGGCCGTCGAGTCGGCATCCTCTGTTGAGGTGCGTCAGTAATAGTGGAATATAGGGGGGGGGGGGTTAC
>JAADWT010000473.1:0-20102 GCA_023336285.1 Pythium grandisporangium
GCAGCATTCCCTCCGCTCCCCTCCGCCAAGCAATCTTCGGCGTGATGAGCAGAGTTTATTGGTCCACCTAAACTATATCGGGACGCCATTGAACACGTCCAGGATTGAATTGCCCAGTCTAAGCTACAAAAATACTGGTGACATTCCAGATTGAATTGTCCTCCAGAACTGGCCTGAACGCGTGGGGCAGTCCAACCCAGCGCAATCCAGTGCACACCATCGTCATGCTTGGAAGCAGTCAAGTGGCACCCGGACGGGTGGATCCAGAGGAGGAACATGCCGTCATCCCCGCCGTCCAGACGATCGCCCAGAGTTCACCCACGCAAGCCCTTCACACACCACGACACCGATCGGTTAGACAAGCGTTGCGTCGTCTCTCCACTGCCACCAGTACGATCGTGGCCACCGTGCGTGAGCACGGCGCCGGGTCCGGACAGAACGCGCTCCGGGCCATGGTTGGTATCTTGAAAGACGCTCTGCTGAGCACGATAGGCACCTGGCTGGCCTGCTACTGTGCAACGCGTGGCAACATTTTCTCCGGACGCTCACTCCTCCAGCAGTCCTACTTTGAGTTTGTGCTCGCGGCGGCACTGCTCAACAACGCGTTCTACGAGATCGTATACCTGGGTATACAGACCTCCATCCTGGGCAGCGTGCGCTTCCTGGTCGCGCCGGACCGAGCCCCCGGATACGTCTACTGTCTGGGCAGGCTTGCGCGCGCCAGCTGGAAGTACTACCCTCCCACGGTCGCACTCATCACGCTTTGTCTCTGGGCGCTGGAGCAAGCGCCCCTGGCCGTACGCAACTATAAACCCGAGTACTACGCCATGTGTATCTGTGGACTTGGGTGCATGACGGGCATCTACCTTGAGAGCGTCGGCATCTATCGCCATGAGACCGTGATCGGTGCCAAGAAGGCCGAGATGCGCCGGATCCAGCAGCAACACTCCCATCAGCGGCTTCACCGCACCAGCACGGCACCGAGCCTACCGCACTCGGATCCGGAAGGTCCGCATGCCGGATCCGGTCCCAGCACCAGCACCAGCACCAGCACTAGCACCAGACACCGACCCGTGGCAGCTGCCATGCCACATAGACTCTACCGTTCGGTGGTGCGGTTTGCCCGCGGGTATGTACTGCACAGCCTGTCTCGCTTTTTCGTGGTCATCTTTGCGGCCGTGTACGTGCAGATCGCGAGTCGGCTGGAGGTTGTCACGCAGCAGGACACGGCCCTCTTCCTGGCCTGCAGTCTCGCGTTCCGGCTGGGTGCACAGGAGCTCATTCACGCGCTTGTCATTCGCTCCAAGCTGCAGGACATTCGCGCGCTGTTCGCGGCCACGGGCATCCCCATTGTGCTGATTGATACGCAGGTCTACGTCATGCTGCAGCGCCTCAGCAGCGTCAACACCACCATCTCGGCCAGCATCTTCATGACCTTGCTCGAGTTGCTGGCACGAGCGGCTCGTGTCGCGCTGCTGTGGTACCAGCTCTGGCGGCGCCAACACCAACGTGCTAGTCGTCCTGCTGCGTCGGTCACGCCCGATAGACCGTTTTCGTGTGAGTCTATCTCCAAGGATAAGCCTCGTCGTGCGACCTCGCCGTCCGCATCACTACCGCCACCAACGCGTGAGATAGAGGCATGGCCATCCCGAGTCGTGAGTACATTCCAGCTGCGTCTTCCAGCAACCAGCCACTTCCCTCTGGATCCGGACGGGGACGAACAGTGGCGCAAGCGTGTACTAGCCGTGCATGCCGCCGAGGTCTATGCCGAGATGTGTGCCGAGTACATCGCCATCGGCAGCGCCGCGGCCGTGCTCTTCTGCTGCTGGGACCACCCCAAGTATGACCTAGGCAATTGGCGACGAGACGCTGCCTTAGCGCATGATCCGGAGGCAGCGAGTAGCTGGAACATGTCGTCCGTGCTGGGGCTACAGATCGTCATGGAACTCACCGTGGACTATCTGTCATGTCTCGTGGAGCTAAGCGCTGGCGTGGACTTTAGCGAGCTGCAGCGCTACAGCGGCTTTGTGGCCGTCTTCTTCGTGTGCGCGGGCACGCTTAACGTTCAGATCTCCTCCATTCTCTACTTGAAGACCGAGCCGTGACGAGGCAAAGGCGAGTCGAATGTAGTAACTCACGTGACGATGAATGCTTGTAAATTTACAATTTGATCAGTGGTAACGTATTCGGGTCCTTAAATGGCCCACTTGACGTCGAATATCTAACCGTTACCTATGGAGATGCGAGTTAACTGTTTCCCATTTGGTACAGTGTACCCATTGAAGTGTCCGAGTGGTGAAACGACACGCAGGTACTATGGGATAGGTACAGTGTACCACCAGCCGCACCCCACCCCACGATGGGGCGCGTCGGTTCAAGTCGTTTCCTTTGTCGACGGTGTCATTCGGGCACCTCGACTAACTTCAAGCTTGGACCTGTTAGCCGTGGCGCGTTTTCTGTCCGAACACACACAACACACAACACACAACGTGCCTTGCTTCTCTTTCGGGCCTAACCATCTCGTTGGTCCTTTGCAATTGGATGAATCTCCCTCCCCTCGTCTTGTCCCAAGTGATCTAATTGGTCTGCTCGCTCGTCCTCCTTTTTCTCCGACCAACTCCGCTCCGCTCTGCTTGGTTCTTCATACAATATCGGAGTCCAGTCCCCACCGTCGCTGTTATCTCCCCCATTTGCAACCGTTTCTGCATCATCATCTGTCTTCTCTTCACCAATCCACGGCTGCTGCCTCCATTTGCTGTACAACATTAGATATCTCGGCGGAACTTGCTCCACCGGCCCGCCGTGAGGGGGCGTTAGTATCCCCCGACGCCGTGGACGGATCAGTCTCGCCCTGACCTCCGTTGCAGCAGAGGACCCCCAGTCAGTGAGAAGAAACCTCTCCCTCCTTTGCTCCAGTAACGGCTCAGTTTGCAATTTGGCTGCGTCTGCGTCTGCGTCTGCGAGCAAGACCAGCCCAAGGTCTCGCATCCTCTCACTCTTCCTTCCGCGTCACCGACTCAGGCTCCAGCTCCAGCTCCAGCTCCGGCTCAGACGCATCCATCACCATGGCGGAAGCGCACCAGGCCATCGCCGTGTTTGGCGAGCACAAGCGCGGCGTGGAGCTGCTCTACTCGGACCAGGGCATTCGCATCTCGTTCACGATCCCGCCGCCCTGGCGGCTGCGCCAGATGCTTGTGCGTCAGGTCTTCCACATGCAACGCGCCGTACGGAACCGCGTGTACCCGGCCCCACCGATGGTGGCCGTGGCCGCTGTGCTCGTGGTCATGGCCATTGTCGTGGCCTCCCCCTCCGAGTCGTGGTGGCGCAGCTCGTGGCTGGCGTACGTGGTGTGGCACATTGGCAATACGCTCATCCCGTTTGCGACGTACCTGCCGCGCTCACTGTACGTGGCCTACCTCGCGGCCTGGGCCGCATTCATTGGCGTGCTTCTGCTCATGGCTGGCCAGCGCCTCATCCTGCGGGGCCTGCTCAGCTACCGTGGCTGGCTCTACCTGGCCCCGCGTGAAAAGTCCCAGGTCGTGCTGGTCTGGGGCGCCCTACTCAAGCTATTGGGTGGTGTCAACCCGTTGACGTACTCGTTCCAGGATGCACTACCGCGCCAGCCCGTGCCCGTACTCAAGGACACAGTGGCGCGCTACCTCAAGTCGGTGCACCCACTGCTTAGCGCTGAGGAATATGCCGAGACGGAGAAGATGGCGCAGTCGTTTGTGGCGCACGAAGGTCCCAAGTTGCAATGGTACCTCTACCTCAAGTCGTGGTGGGCCACGAACTACGTCACGGACTGGTGGGAGAAGTACGTGTACCTCAAGGGCCGGACATCGCTCATGATCAACAGCAACTACTATGCGCTACCGGCGCGCAACTTTGACTTTTTGCCCTCGACCAACCAGGCCGCCGTCACGGCCGTGTTTATCCGCAACTTTATGCTGTTTAAACAGGATTTGGACCGTGAACAATTGCCACCGCTCCTGATTCGTGGCGTCGTTCCGCTCTGCATGCAGCAGTACACGCGTATGTTTGGCTGCACGCGGATCCCCGGGCGGGAGGTGGACGAGCTCAAGGTTGAACCGGCGGCCAAGCACGTGGCCGTGCTGTGCCAGGGCCGCTACTTTAAGATGCCCTTGTTTGAGAAGGGCGAGCATGGCAAATTGCTGTCGAACCACGAGATGCAGCGCCAAGTGGAGTGGATCCAGGCCACGGCACGTGCCATGGGCGAGCCCACGACGGAGGAGAAGCATCTAGCGGCGCTGACGGCCTCGGGCCGGATTGAATGGGCCGAGAACCGTGAAAAGTACTTTTCCGAGGGGGTGAACAAGCACTCGCTCGAGATGATTGAGTCGGCCGTGTTTGTGGTGGCGTTGCAGGATAATGTGCCCACGGACTGGACGGAGATGGGGTACGATCTCATCCACGGCGATGGCGCTAACCGTTGGTTTGACAAGTCGTTCAACCTCGTGGTCTATCGCAATGGACTGGTGGGGTTTAACGCGGAGCACGCGTGGGCCGACGCGCCCGCGATGGCCCACGTCTGGGAATGGGTAGTCACCAAGGCCGTGATCACGGCGCCCTACCTCCCGGATGGCCATACTAAGTGTGTGTCGGAGAAGGAGAAGACGTCCTTGCTGCCGCCCTGCACGGCGACACAATGGGATATCTCCACGGGCGTGTCCTATGCCATCACCAAGTCACTGGCCGAGGCTCGAACCGCGATTGCCGATTTTGACTTGAAGGTCGTGACCCACGATGATTTTGGCAAGGGGTTGATCAAGAAGTTTCACGTGTCCCCGGACGGGTTTATCCAGATGGCACTGCAGCTGGCGTACTTTCGTAACCAGGGCACGATCACGCAGACGTACGAGTCGAGCATGACGCGGCTGTACCGTGATGGCCGCACGGAGACGGTGCGCCCCGTGACGGACGAGTCACGCGTGTTTGTGGAGGCCATGGAGGATTCCGCCACGAGTCGGGAGGATCGACTCCTGGCCCTGCAGAAGGCCTGTGAAGTGCACCAGGATGGGTACCGCAACGCCATGAGCGGCAAGGGCGTGGACCGCCACTTGTTTACGCTCTACTGCACGTCGGTGGGGTTTGGCATCGAATCGGCCTTCCTCAAGAACGCGTTGGGTCGACCCTGGCGTCTATCCACGAGCCAGCAGCCGCAGCAGCAAACGGACCACTGGAAGCACGTGGAGAAGGCGCTCGAGGGCACGGCCTTCTCGGTCAAGGACTGCTTTTCACCGGGCGGTGGCTTTGGCCCCGTGGCCGAGGACGGCTATGGCGTGAGCTACATGATTGCCGGGGAGGATACGATCGCGTTCCACATTTCGAGCAAGAAGGCCTGTGCCGCCACGAGCTCGGAAAAGTTCACGAAAGACCTCTTTGGTGCCTTTGCCGACATGAAGCGCCTGCTGCTGGAGGCCTAGACGGTCTAACCCAACCGGGTCGCGTCCGATCCAATGAATAGAGGAGAGCAGCACACGAGCTCGTATAATGAATAGGAATCGCTTTCTTTAGTGTATCTGCTTGGTTGTACTCTGTGTTTGGAGTGACTGGAAGATGAGGTTGTTTAGCCATCTACGTAGTCCCTAGATCTATCACATCAGCATGTCATTTCAAAACGTGATGACCATGGCGCCGGCCTTGGGCGTTATACAGTGTACCCAATGCTCAAGCTTTGATTATCAAAGTCAAGCAGTTCTGCACCTCGTTAGACTCGTTGGAAAGATTGTGAAGTGCCAGATTTTCTGTAGAGTCCGGAGCCAGTAACATCCGTCGTGACACTTGGCGCCGGTCATCCATCTGTGGGGCATGCGGGAGGCCTGGCTGTCTATCAGAATGAATCCGGCGCGGGTCCGATTGGGGGCTGGGATGAAATGTGAACATGCATGCGCTCATGTGATGTTATCGTTCCCGGGGTCTAACGAACTACAGTAGATCCCCGCAGGTCTATCCAAGCCACACGAGCCTACTTGGTCTCCGACGCCGGCTCCTCGAGCGATTTGGCCGCCATGGCCAACGCGCCCTCGTACGTCTTGTTGCCGCCAATGAAGCCACCGGCATGCACAAAGGTGCAGCCATCAATGCCCGCCACCGTCGACAGCTCGTCGTCGCGCAGTCCACGCCACGCTGGAAGCAGACCGAGGCGAAGCGCAAACGATCCCGACTCGACATTGACGCCCTGCATGCGCACCATGGTGCCCATGGCGTCGTTGTAGAGCACAAACTTGATCTGACCGTCAATCAGTAGGTCCTTCTCAATGTCGTAGAGGTGCGACTTCCAGGGCGCGTACTGCGGCAGGTACATGATCTCACCCGACGCGTGGGTCTGGAAGCGAGCCTTGACGGCATCCTCCACGATGGAACGCGCGGGCAGCCACGATAATAGCAGCGAGCGCACGCTGTCGGTAAACTCCGTGATGGTGAGGTACATGGCCTGCTGGAACTGCGCATTCACGTTCTCCTCGCCGGCATCCTCGTTCCAGCCCGGGTTTAGGAACCCGACTCGGCTGCTCAACGAGGTCGTCACCGTGTAATTAAAGGGCGGCGCCGCCACTTCCACGCCGTTGTCGATGCCGTCAATGTGCTCGATAAAGTTCTTGTACGCCTTCTGGTGCAGTAGGTCTAACGTGGCCGAGTCCAGTGACACCTTGACCTCGTTCGCCACGACCTGAATGATCTCACGCCCAAAGTGCCTAACCACAACCACACAGTCAGAGGAGAGCAAGGGTTGGTTAGCTCCATCACGTGGTTAGGCATACGCATGGCCATGGGCAGTTACAAGGAAGGCGGTCCTACTTGTACACGAGGCCCGCGCTGGAGAGCCGCGTGTTGTAGCCGTCAAAGGTGCCCTGGAAGGTCTTTTGGTGGTGGTCAAAGCGCTGAGTGGCTGCGTCGTAGATGCCACCCACGTCCACCACGGCGTCGCATCCGCTGAGCTTGCTCTCGTCGCGCGTGCGCAGGATGTCATGCGCCGAGAAGGCCGGCAACAGCTTGAGCATGGAGACAGCCAGGGCCTCGTCGCAGTGGAACGAGCCATTGTGCGTGCCAATGTACTTGGTGCCGGGCGCCACGCTGGAGGCCACACGAACGTTGCGGAACGCCGAGAAGCAGGACGAGGTGGCCACGAAGGTGGCGGCGGCGGTGGGGCGGGCCATGGTGGAGGCGGCGGCAGGCAGGAAGGAAGGGCGTGGGAGCTGAGGGTCTGCGCTTGCGGATGGATGGAGGGATGGATCGATTGACTGCCACGGACCACCACCAGAAAAAATGGGGCTCAAGGCGCAATTAAGTTGACTCGTTTCCTATCATCGTGTATAGTGAAGGATACAAGAGTAAACTATCTGCGGCTAATATCCGTAGTATACATAGTAGGCCAATTAAATCAGTGGATTTCGGTTTGGGACGTCCGGATTTGGGGCCCAAATCCAGAAGGATTTTTTCTGTCGAAAAAAATGAAGTGAAGGGTGTTTTGTTGGTGAAGAGGGGGGGAGGCGGGGACGCGTGGGGGAGCGCGAGCTGATCATCACTCTCCTCCCCCAATCGACAGGCTTCGCTTCCCGGATTGCCGGCCCATTTTCCGCCGGAACCATTCCAATCCGGACGCTGACGAGCGTGGAGGAAGAAACACCCGCGCTCCAGGCGCTCTGCGACCACGAGGCGAACGCCCACCCAACCACGGGACCACTTCGAGTCCAGCAAATAAAGAAATCGCGACCTCTTCAGCGTCCAGAGTCCGGAGTCCGGCCAACACACGATAGCCATGGCGATGCGCGCGATGACGGGTGATGCGCATTTCTTTGAGGAAACGATGAGTCTGGACCGTATCCGCAAGCTCCTGGACAACAAGCTGGGGGTGGCGGGCCACGCGGAGAAGCTAGAGGCCATGAAGGCGCTGCTGGCCTCGATCAGCAAGGGCGAGGACGTGTCCCCGTTCTTTGCCGACGTGGTGAAGAACGTGATCGTGGCGTCGGTGGAGGTGAAGAAGCTCGTGTACATGTACCTCGTGCATTACGCCGACGCCAACGCGCAGTGCCGCGAGTTGGCGCTGCTCTCGATCAATAGCTTCCAGAAGGATCTGGCGGACGCCAACCCGCTGATCCGGGCGCTGGCGCTGCGTGTGATGACCAGCATCCGTGTGCGCGACATTTTGCAGATCCAGCTGATCGCGATCCGGAAATGCGCGGCGGATGCGTCGCCCTACGTGCGCAAGTGCGCGGCCACGGCCATTAGCAAGGTGCACGGCGTGGATCCGGAACAGCTGGAAACGTTGGCCGAGATCATTGGCAAGCTGCTGAATGACTCGTCCACCATGGTGCTGGGGAGCGCCGTGCAGGCGTTGAACGAGGTTTGTCCGGACCGGTTGGACCTCCTGCATCGTCCGTTCCGGAAGATTTGCCACCTGCTGGCGGATATCGACGAGTGGGGGCAGGTCGTGACCATCAACGTGCTGCTGCGGTACTGCCGGCAGCAATTCCAGACGCCGGAAATGCTTATGCCGGACGGCGCCGTGCCGGACGCGACCGGATCTGGCTCTGGATCCGGATCGGGCCGCCGGGATGTCAAGGCACTCTTCCCCAAGCGCCGGGGTGGCAAGAAGGGCTTTTATTCGGATGACGAGGAGGAGGAACAGCAGGAGAATGGCGGACGAGGAGGAGGAGGAAGTGGGGGAGGAGGCTACACGCCGTCCCCCTTCCATTTAGGCGCAGCTCCGGCGCCTCGCGGCGAAGTCCTCCCCTCCATTGGCTCGGTGTTTCGCAGCAACGCGCTGGCCAGCGGCATGAGCGGTGGCGAAGAACTGGACGACGACCACCGCCTCTTGCTGCGCTCCTCCATCCCCCTGCTCAAGTCCCGCAACAGTGCCGTGGTGCTGGCCGTGGCCACGCTGCATTACTATTGCGGCACCCACAGTGCCGCCACCAATACCTTGATTGGCAAATCACTGGTACGCATCATGCGCAACCAGCGGGAGGTGCAGTACGTGGTGCTCACGGTGATCTCGTCCATGTCGGTCTCCCGACCAGAGATGTTTCGTCCATTTTTGCAGGACTTTTTCGTCCGGGCCACGGACCCCAGCTATGCGCGCAAGCTCAAGCTGGAGATTCTTACGACGCTGGTAACGAACGACAACGTGGCGGTGATCCTGCGTGAGTTTCAGGCCTATGTGCGCCACGTGGACAAGCACTTTGTGACCATGACGGTGCGTGCACTGGGTCGTGTGGCCGACGCGCTGCCCTCGGTCTCGGAGCGCTGCCTTAATGGACTCATGCGGCTCGTGCGATCTAACCACGAGCAGGTCGTGTCGGAAAGCGTGGTGGTGATCCGGCAATTGCTCCAGCAGCAGGCCACGTCGGCCAGCAACGGCACTAGTACCGGCAATGGTAGTGGTAGTAATGATCGGGATCGACTCCGGGTCGTGCGGTCGCTGGCGGCCATGCTCGTGAGTGGGCGCGTGACCAGTGCCTCGGCGCGGGCCTCGATCCTCTGGATGCTGGGGGAGTTTGCGTCGGATGGACCGTCGGGCACGGTGTGTGCCGCCGAGACGTTGCGGCTCGTGGTCCGGCAGTTTGCCGACGAGGCCACGGACGTCCGGCTGCAGGTGCTCACCCTGGCTGTCAAGATGGGTCTACGTGAGCCACAGGAGCGCAACATCCAGTTGTTGCTCCAGTACGTGATGGAGCTGTGCAAGTTTGATCCGGATTACGATGTCCGAGACCGCGCCCGTTTAGTCCGTGCCACACTGTCGGCGGCGACCACGTCATCAAGCGATACCTCCGCAGCTCCACTTGTGAACCCGCACGAGGTGTTTGCTAGTAAGAAACCGGCGCCATTGATTGGGTGGGAGGAAGAATCGAAGGCACGGTTCACGCTGGGCTCGCTTTCCAGCATGGTGTGCCACAGTGTACCCGGGTATGCGCATTTGCCACCGTGGCGCAGTGAAAAGCCGGACCGATCGCTGCGAGATGAAGTAGCTGCCGTTGAGTACGCGCCCTCGGGACGAGGCGACGACGTGGAGCCATCGAGGAGCAGTCGTCGCGATCGCCGTAAACAAAAGAGTGGTGGTGCGTCGGCGATGGGTAGTAGCACCAGCAAGGGGTTTTACAGCGATGACGACGACGACAGCAGCAGCAGCGGTAGTGACAGCGGCAGTGAGTCGGAGTCTGGCTCGGAATCCGGCTCCGGCTCCGGCTCCGGCTCCGGTTCCGGCTCGGGGTCGGAATCCGAGTCCGTGGGGAGTGCTGGCTCCGTTTCCGGATCCGGATCTGGGTCCGGCAGTGGTGAGTCGTCCTCGGAGGAGGAGGGGAGTAGTGCCGAGGACTCGGAGTCGTCGGTGGATTCGCGGGAGGCACGACGTCGTCGCCGTCGACAGGAACGAGACGCGGGCTCGACCAAGACCAAGAACAAGAAGGCGGAGCCATCGGCGTTAGACCCGTTTGATCCACTGAGCTTTTTGAATGGTCCTGTTGGCGCCAACGGCAATGGCGCAGATTTGCTTGGTGGTGGTGGTCAGCCGTCGATGGGGTACGCGCCTATCGGTGGGAACAACAGCAGTGGCAACAACCTGCTGGGTGATCTGATGGGGCTCAGTCTATCGGGCGCCACGGCGCCGGCCACCAAGCGCGAGCTGTTGTCGGCGGCCTCTGGCCACGGACTGCAGATCCAGTACGCGTTCCTGCGGCAGCCGTCGACGCAGGCGCCGTCCATGAACGTGGTCCAGCTCTGGCTAGCCAACGAGAGTGATCACGCCATCTCACGCGTGCAGATCGCGGCCAAGGACCCCTCGCAAGTGGTCACGTGCCCCGAGATCCCCGTGCTTTTCCCGGGCAGTGTGCCCGCCATGGCCCAGATCCACGTGGATTTCCGGACGCGGCTGGATAATGTGACTTTGCTGGTGACCATGGGCGATCCGGAGCTGACGGTCTCGGTGGACCTGGTGCCCGTGGCCGGCGAGCTCTTGACCCCACAGCAGGTCTCCCTGGATGAGTTCACACAGCGGGTGGCCATGGCTGACGCCGAGGCCTTGCACCTAACCGAGTGTGTGCTGCAGGCGCCCGTGCAGCTGCCCACCGTGGTGCAGGCCACGCTGCAGGACTGCCACATGGCGCAGGTCTATGAGATCAACAGCGTCTCGGGTTCGCTGGGGCGTGCCAAGTTTGCCGGACGCATGCGTGGAACCGACGCCGGACCGGACGGCGTCGTGCTGGTGGGGGTGGAGGTGGACCTGCAGAGTGGTAAGACGAAGCTGCTTGTCGTGGCTCGGGACGGGTCGCTGGCGCAGCGCATTTCAGCGGGCATCAAGCGAGGACTCCCCATTCGCCAGGGCTGAGCATGTGGGCGTTGTCTTTTGGTCACTTTGAACCATGAGCCGTGGTTGAGGCTCCTGGAGGACAAGGTAAAGAATGAGATGTGAGATTCGTTTTGATTTTGATTTTGATTTTGATTTTGATTTTGATTTTGATTTTGATTTTGCGTACATGCGTTACTGGTGGTTTAGTTTCGACATGAATCATGAAGTTTCAGCACAGGTTAGACCACATCCATCCTACAGCAGCTCTCCGGCCTTTAGAATATGATGTCTACTGGGTGGAGGTTGCTCATGGAACCTTGACATAGTAGTGGCTTGTGTTGGTCCGTGTGGAATAGCATGATTGTAGAAGTGATGAGTAAGACGTGCCAGGATTTGTGGTCAAATGAAGAGATCCCCCCGCGGACGGATCGGTCTTGATACTGGTGATGGATGACCCCTGTTGCTATTATAGTGCTGCGTTTATTGTGTTGCTCCAGTGGTCTTTCTCGTTGGCGTAGATGCCGATGTGACCATACACACTGTCTGTCATTCCGTGGACTAAATCGTTGGTGGCGTGTCTGGCTAAGTTATTGCCCAGTGTTAAAGTTGTATCAATGACCATTATCATCTTCTCTCATATCACATATTCTATTACAATCAGATACTTCTACCATACATAATAACCTTAAGATCTAATGGACAGTGTTACAACATGAATGAGAGGTCTTCGTGGCTTGTCCTCCTTGGCCCATGTGGCATCCCCTTGGCCCTCGGCCCTCTGGTGGACACCCTTGGTGACTCCGCTTCTGCCAAGCCCCCAAGATTATTAAATACACTTTTCTTTTTGCAAGCTCTCGCCCTCGGCGTCTCCCGAAGTTTCCTCCTAAGCTCCCCTAACTCTAACACCCAGCAAATGGGTAAACCTGCACGAGTTGCAGCCTCAGAAGCATCATACCGGTAGGTCGCTTCAACCTCAAAAACAATTGAAAATTTGTATGCTGCGCCATCACATCACTTCCCACAAGTTGTGGGGAAAACCGTGTTTTGGTAGTGGGCCACAACCAAAACACGGTTTTCTTAATAGGGTGTGCCACCCTAAACGGTCGAGAAGGTCGCAATGCCACGCACATACGACGCCACGATTGGTTGAAATCCCGCATCTCGTGGAGATCCGCTGGCCGCCACGTTTTACCCCTACCCCTCGCCTGATCACTCGCGAGAGCCATGCGTTTAGACCTCATGCCATCTGGGTCCACGCGTCCAGCGCACGCTGATCCAGTCCAGCTGGTGCGGTTAGACTTGGGTCCCCCAAGCCCTTTTGGCGCAACCGTCAGACGCCGCCAGCTGGCCAAGCCGAACAGCTCAGCCAGCCAGATAAGCCCGTGCCTTGGGTGCAAGTTATACATACTGGATGCAGGTTGCAACCCCGAGCCTAAATGTACATACATGATCGTCGCCATCTGTGAGCTGGCTTGCCATCGCCACGGTGCGTCTCGAGCGCTGACATCCACGCCCCTCACCCCTACTGTTAGTGGCGGCGCCTCCGCAGCTCTCCGACTTTAGCCCGGTTGGCTTGGACGCCCAGTCCAGGAAAATACACCGCGTGCTCGTCTATCCGCTCTATCGGTCTATCGGTCTATCCGTCTGTCTATCCAGACGAAACAAGTCAGTCACCTCCGACAGTGTTTTCCAGCGCGCGCGCCCCGTGTCCGGCCGAATCCAGACAGACGTCACTCGTCACTACTCTGCTTCCTCTCGCCACCAGCAACCGCAGTACCGGTAGCATTAGCGTTAACCCCCCAGCACCAGCACCAGCACCAGCACCAGCATTCCCATTCGCATTACTACTATTAGCAGCAGCAGTCCAGCATGAAGGCAACGTGGGGCGTGGTCTTTGCCGCGCTGACCAGCGCGCAGGTGGCGTCCGCGGCGTCCGATGGCGCGTTCTCCGTGGCCGACAAGGCGCTGTGGATGGACCGCCACAACTTTTTCCGGATGACGGCGCTGCCCTGGGCGGCCAGCGATATGCTGCGCATGACCTGGAGCGACTCGCTGGCCACCGAGGCCGCCACCGTGGCGCAGACGTGCGAGACGTCCTCGAACAAGGGCGTCAACGCCGCGCTGGTGGACGCGAGCGCCTCCAGCGGCGCGAAGCTCGTGGACGCGGCCTTCCAGGAATGGGTCGTGACGCCCGGCATGTCGGCGTTTGCCCGGATCAAGGCGCCTCGCGACGGCGAGAGCGTGGGCACGGGCGTCTATAGCACGTACTCGCAGGTCGTGTGGTCCACGACGAACGAGGTGGGCTGCGCGCAGGCGACGTGCTCGGGGAAGACGGCCGTGGTCTGCAAGTACGCGCCCGTGGGGAACGACGGCAAGTCGCCCTGGTACACGCACGGCCCGGCCGGGAGCAAGTGCCCCAGTGGCACGAAGAACGTCGTGGGTCTCTGCACCAAGACCAAGGACAAGGATAGTCTCGACTTGGCGCCCATCCCGGTGGGTCAGAACGCGTACGACGCGTTTGCGAGCTTTGTGCCGGACATGCAGGCGGCTGTGCTGAAGGCGGCCAAGGATTTGGCCAAGAAGGGCGCGGACGCGGGTGTGGAGGATGCCGACGAGGAGGAGGAGGAGGAGGAGGAGGGGGGCGACTCGACGGACGCTACCGGTGATGACGACGAAGGTACCGAGGACGAGGACGAGGATGAGAAGGAGGAGGATGATGGCAAGGCCGACGCCAAGGACGACTCGGAGGATGTCAAGGGCGACGGCAAGACTGACGGCAAGACCGACGGCAAGGACGATGGTAAGACCGATGGCAAGGACGATGGCAAGACCGACGGCAAGGCTGATGGCGAGGATGATGATGACACCCCTGCTGGTGTGGTCCCCGCCGGCGAGACGCCGACCACGGACGGCGACTCGGAGGCGGATGGCGCGGACATTGGGCCGGCGCCGTCGGCCACGCCGACCGCCAATGGCGAGTGGCAAAAGGTGAAGAAGGACGAGGCCGGTGAACCCCCTAGCATGACGCCCACGGCCGACGGCGAGTGGCAAAAGGTCAAGAAGACGGACGCTCCGGCCGCGGGCACGGATGGTGGAGCCACGGCCACGGACGGCGGAGCCACGGCGCCCATCACGGCGGACGGCAACGCGCCGGCACCGGACACGACGCCCACGGCCGATGGCGAGTGGGTGCGGCAAAAGAAGGCGGACGGCTCGGCGCCTATTACAGCTGATGCCGCGGCGGCCACGAGCGGAGCGGACGGCACGATCGCGGCCGGAGGAGCAGCGTCGGCCAACAACAAGTCCTCCTCTGCCGCCGACGCCAAGGGCGGCGTGTCGGCCGCTGGTGTGGCTGGTATGGTGGTTGTGGGCTGCGTGCTGGTCGCCGTGGTGGCCGTGTTTGTGAGCTACCGCAAGAACCAGCAGCGACAGCGCGATATTATGCAGAACGGAGGCATCCACGTGGTTTAGGCCCGCCGATCGAAGGCGTGAGAGAGGTTTCGGTTTTTGGGGTTTGAGTTTTGGTTCCGGAAGGGCACACGCTCAACGGTACCAGGTAACAGGATGGAAGCACTGGATCTACGCACAGTTTGTTTTGGCTTTTTGTAAGTGTTCGTAGCTGCGTGCATATGTGTGTGGTGTCCTCGCTCCGCTTTTGTGGTGTGGTTTAGACCAGCGCTCAGGCAGAGAGGTAGCGAGAGAGAGAGAAATCAGATTGATTCGGATGTTTGTTGTTGACAAAACCACATTCACATTGGCACCGCCCAAAGCAGGATAGCATGGTGGTGGTGATGAAGGACACAATTGCTCTGCTGGTCGTTTGAAGCATTTTGCATGGCATTCGCCTGAGCGGCTCTGGTACGGGATAGTCTGCAGAGACTACTGGCATTCCGACGCGGGGTTCGCACTCGGCTTTGCTGTATTAAGAGTCGGTCTCTACGCCCCATAATCCGCTCTAAATTAGAGCGCGTTCTTGGTGTAGATGGTGGCCGTGATTTGGATGGTGATGATGGCCGAAAGCACCAGTAAGACGCCCCGGAAAGGCCGTGTGGTGGCGGTGCATGTCGCGGTATTTGGTCCCGTTCGAGATAGTCCACCACCACCAGCTCTACCGCGACCTGCACGCCGAGCCGGGTCACATCGGTCATCGTGACATGGCCGCATTGACGAGCAAGTAAGTGGGTTGGGCCGTGTGTTGAATGTGGATCTACCTCTTAACACACCAACGCCCTTTGGGTTTATAGAGCAGCTACGCAGAGCGGTTATCACTTTAAAATCCACTCGGTTTCGATTGGAGATCGTGAATAGAGCGTTAGAGCGCGTTCTTGATGTAGATAGTGGCCGTGATTTCGATGTTGACGACGGCAGTCAGCACCAGTAAGACGCCCAGGAAGGCTGTGTAGCGGTGCACGTCCCTGTACTCGATCCCATTCCAGATCTCCATCACACAGCAGACAAAGTCCACGACCAGCTCCATCACGACCTGCACGCTGAGCCGGGTCATACCATCACTGGGTGCCGTCACACTGATTGCATTACTATCCTCCTGAGAGCCATCCTCCAGAGAAGAACCGCTGTCGATGAACGAGGGGGCTAACCACGTCAATGCGTACATGGGGTGGTTGCCGAAACAATAGAGCACGGCCGAGCAGCACCCAATGGCGATGTACTCGGCAGCCATGTCAGCGTAGCTCTCGGCGGCGTGGAAGTGAAGCAGCCGCTCTTCGTGGCTTGTCATCTCGGCCAGCATATAGGATTGAGCGGATGAGCGCTGTCTGGTAGGATGCTTGGTGAGGGCAGGAGCCACTGCTGTAGGTGACTTGCGCTTGGCAGAGGCGCTGCCAGCCGCTGTATGTGGGGTAGGGATGAAGGTACACGCCATGGTGGTGCTATTAGCTGGTGCCTCCTCTCTGGAAGGGAGTGGCTGGCGGCGGCTTGCCTGTCGATGGCGACGGCCGTGCTGCAGGCGCCACTTGAGTACACGCAAGCGACTAAGACGGAGACTAAACTCGACCAGCGTCATTAGGAAAATGCCTGAGTACGTGGCCTTTGCGGTCTGTAGCCGCTGCAGGACGAGCCGCACTTGCGTGTCAATGAGCACGGTGGGCAGCGCCACGACCACGTACATGGTGCGCACGCCCTTGGCGTGGCGGGTCACGTACCATTTCGCGAGTTCCTGAAGCAATAGCTTGAAGACGGTACTACCCGCGGTGAAGAGAAGAATCTCAACGGGGCGAACGATTGTGAGGCGGCTGGATAGGTGCACGTAAGCACCGGCGACGATGGACGACCCCGTGCGTGGCAGACAGCGTCGTAGAGCCCTGCCGTACGATTGAATCAACGGGTGGATGCGACGCAACCAGGACCAGGCGATTGGAAGGCCACGCATACATTTGCGAGGGTGTGCCGCAGCGATGGCTCCGGGTCGGGAGGCAGTTCTTGCTGCACGGCGCGCTTGACCCTGGATCGTTTCGTCGCGGTAGATAGCCCCCGTGACACTGATGACGGCCGCCATGAACAGCATGATGACGGTGGCGCCTAGGTAGAACTCGAGCTTGAAAGAGAAGAGCACCGGCGCAACGCGCACGGCGTAGCAGCTGATGCTTCGGTTCACGAGCACTGTGAGCGCGTCACAGAGGATCAGCGCTGGGAAACAGGCCCGCAGCAATCGCTTCCAGCAGAACCAGAACGTCGCGCGACGCTCTGGTGCACACGTGAATCGCTGTCCCATGAGAAGCAGCGACTGCGGGACGATCAGCAAGATCGCTGTAAGGAAGAAGGTCGAATGACTCACGGCACCGATGAATTCGCAGTACGACTGCTCGCGTTGGGGCCGGCCGGACAGGAAATTTCCCGCACTAAACGTGAAGCTGGTGAGCCAGACGAAGGCAATGCTGAGTAGCACGTGGCGCATGATGGCCCACATGACCACGAGTGCCTCCCATATTGTAGACGGGATTGAAACCCGATCGGGCACTATGGGAACAAGTGTTGGCTCGGGCGAGGGAACCACCGGACTGCTGTGGTGGCGTGGTGACTGCTGGAGCCTCCGGCCGGAGCACTTTGATGGTGATTGACTTTGCCTGGAAGGGAGGTAGGCCATGGCAGGGGAAGGAGGGGGATGGATGGCACCAGGCGAGACGGCGTGTAAGTGCGCGAGGCGAGAGGGGAAACGAGTCAGCTAGAAGGTGCTTCTGATACTGTACTTGTGGGTCTAAACGTGGAATCCACACATGGCTACAGTTTGGACCAGAGTGATGGTACGTTGAAGTTAGTGTGATTCTATGAATTGAAGAATCATTAGACTAAGATGCTCACAGGACAACACGCAACAGAAAAATCAAGCACAAGCTTGGTAGATCTTTTGAGGTACACCGACGCCCTTCCTCCTATTTACAGGCGATGTCTTTTGTCGAGTGTATTGTGCCAATAGCACCCAGCAAAACGGGGGCGATTCTCTGGTTTCGCCGCACGTTGAGCATATTGGTATTGATGGTGATGACGAGGTCTATTGGTTCCAGCTGAGAACCTGAACACATTGAAAATTGTGTTGCTCCTTCACCTATCGAATGCTTAAGTTCGATGTGATAGATGGCTAGCAATCTGGTTAGACCACCGATTAGAGCTCGTTTTTTGTGTAAATAGCGGCTGAGATTTGGATATTCACGATAGACGTCAGTACCAGTACGATGGTCAGGAAGGTCATTTGCCGATGCACGTCTCGGTAGTCAATTCCGCTCCAGATCTCCATCCCACAGCAAATAAAATCCACCATCAGCTCCACCCCGACCTGTACCCCAAGCCGGATCATACCATCATTTGCCCCCACCGCCCTAGTGTCGGTCACATCCAAGTAGTGTGAGCTATCCTGAACGAATACCTCACTGCCACTTGTCGAGTTGACCAGCCACGAAAGCGCGTAGATGGGGTGATTGCCGAAAAAGTAGAGCACGGCCGAGCACGAGCCGATGGCGATATACTCGGCCGTCATATCGGCGTAGCTCTCGGCGGCGTGGAAATGAAGCAGGCGTTCCTCTCGGCTGGACATCTCCGCTCGCGCTGGATTACGTGTGGTCGATCGGCGCTTCGTCCTGGTACGAGCGACGTGGAGGAAGTTTGGTGCCGTCGCCACCGCCAACGGCGTGATGCGCTTCGAGGCTCCGATCACGGGACCCTGTGTCGTGGTCAACGCTTGCTGTGTGGCGCTGGTTATCGCTGACGAAGAGGGGGTTCGCCTGCTACGGTGATACACGAGCTGCCACTTGAGGAGAAGCAAACGACCAAGACGTAGGCAAAATTCCACCAGGGTCATCAGCATGATTCCGGAATACGTAGCCTGTGCGGTCTGTAAACGCTGCAAGACGAGTCGCACCTGCGTATCGATCAGGATGGTGGGCAGCGCCACGGCCACGTACATGGTGCGCACGCCCTTGGCCCGGCGGATCACGTACCATTTCGCTAGTTCCTGCAGTGCCAGCTTAAGCAGAAGGCTACCCGCAGTGAACAACACGATGTCGACTGGTCGCTCGATCGCGAGGCGACTGGATACGTGGACATAGGCACCAGCGAGGACGACAGTGCCCGAGCGAGGTCCACTGCGCGTCAGGGCCTTACGGAAGGACGACGTGGATGACCAAAACCAACGGAAGTGGAAGCCGAAGCGAGACGAGGGAAAGGATGCTGGAACCGTCGAGTTGTTGGAACTCGCGATGGGCTGAGCGGCGTGTCGCGCTTGGCCCTGGACAGTTTTGTTGCGGTAGATGACGCTCGTGGCGCTAAAGACGGATGCCATGAAGGCCATGGTGACGATACCGGCGCCATAGAACTCGAGCTTGAAGGAGAGAACGATCGGAGACACCGTCACGGCGTAGCAGCTGATGCCGCGGCTGATGAGCAGTGTGAGGGCGTCACAAACGATGATTGCTGGGAGTGTGGCCCAGAACAAGCGTTTGCAGCAAAACCAGAAGGTGGCACGACGGTCCGGACAACACGTGAATCGCTGGCCCTTGAGGAGGAGCGACTGTGAGATGATCAGCAACGCCACTGTGTGGAAGTAGTTCCATTGCATCATGACCATGAAAAATTCGCAATAAGACTGCTCGCTTGGTGGTTTGCCGGATGCAAAATTGCCCTTGCTGAGGTAGAAGCTGGTGAACCAGACGAAGGCGATGCTAAGGAGGACGTGGCGCAGGATGGCGAGGATGATGACGAGCGCTTGCCACAGAATGGACGAGGTATGGCTGCTATCGTCAGGGGTTGTGGACACCAGCGTCGCCTGAGGGCGAGCATGAGGGGGAGGAGACACGCGACTGCCTTGCGAGGGCGATGGCGGCCTGGACTGTGATTTGGAGGAGCCTGGTGTAACCTGTTGGCTCCTCGAAGCGTGATGTACGATGGCACGCGATGCTGTTGATTGACTTGATTGGAGGGGCATTAGAGCTTTTGTGACGTGAGGTATCGACCGCACGTTGAGGAAGCGAACGAGACTTGACAGCGCCCACTTTGATAATTTAGACTTGCGATGAAGGCGAAGGCTAAACCTGGCTACATATGCATACGCTGTCTTCATCTTTTTGGCCACGCTCGAAGCCAATCCGATCGACAATGCAGTGACTATCTATCGTTTTTTGTGTAGATGGCGGGTGAGATTTAAATGTTCATGGTAGCTGTCAGCAGTCAGCAGCAGTAGGCTAGTCGGGTATTAATAGTCGACTCCGGTCCAGATCTCCAGCAAACAGCAGACAACACCCACCACCAGTTAGCTCGACACCAACTTCAACCCCCCACAACTTACACCACC
>JAADWT010000474.1:0-20100 GCA_023336285.1 Pythium grandisporangium
CCCCCCCCCCCCCCCAGCAATCAACCTTCGTTGGAGAGTTGGTGTTGGTATTGGCTTCCAACGCCTGCCTCTCACTCCACGATCCTTTCTCATTTCTCAATTTTCGTCGGAAGCAGCAAGTCGATCTGTCTTCCGTTCGCCTGCCAGCGCTCATATAGCAGCCACCGCCAAGCCCATTCGCCATCATGGTCAAGTCGGACGTGTACTCCTCGCCCATCGTGTTCTCGCAGCTGGACTTGCGGGTCGGCAAAGTGCTGGAAGTGTCGGCACACCCCACCAACGAGAAGCTCTACATTGAGCGGGTAGAAGTGGGCAAGGACCAAGTGCTGGAAATGGTGATGGAGCACCAACCGTACCTCTCGGAAGAAGAACTCGTGGACCGCATGGTGGTGGTGCTGTGTAACCTCAAGGAGGTCAAGGTGTCGCGCGTCAAGTCGAGAGGCATGATCCTGGGGTTCAAGAATGCCAAGGGAACGTTTGAGCTCATGGATCCGCACCCGGATGCCGAAGTGGGCGAACGCGTATACGCCAGCGGTGAAGAAGTGGGGGACCCGGTCACGCCCATTCAGATGAAGAAGAACAAGGTCTGGGAGACGTTGTACAAGGACATCATGACCAACAAGAAGCTGGAAGTGGTGTTCAAGGAGCGCTTTATTGTGCGGTCCAAGGCTGGCCCATGCCACGTCGAGTCGCTGCAAAAGGTCGGGCTCGCGTAGATGTGAGCGGATTTGGATTCGCTTTCATTGTGTGTGTGTAGCTTCCGCAAGGGCCGCCGTGATTGAAGGAAATACCCATTACGCGCGCCAATGGCGCATGGCGATACAAATGTGACCCACTGATACTACTACTAGTATTAGGAGTTGAATGTCGCGAAGCGAACTCGAGCGCCACAAAGATTGTGGTGAATGTACTTGTGAAATTAATGATGAGAAACGAATAAACATGGGACACTGAACACTGATGACGAATGTGGACAGGTTGATTCGTGTGTGTACGTGTTCGAATATGCAGCCGCTGGATATCTAGAGTATACTTGGTGGTGAGTCAAAAAGACAGCGCGAAGTCACGAGGTGCGAAAGCAGAGGTGATTGATTCAGCACTACTACGATTTGAGTTTGCTCGATGGTGGACTACAATCGCTTTTGCTGACGTTGTTGAACTTGTAGACAATGTTTTGCACGGTCAAATGGAGCATTCTGTGCTCAACGTGGTGAGTATGGTGAAAGCCAATCGGACGAAAACCCTTGGGTTGCTGGGCGGACGCTGGTCTCGCAACTTGTGACTGCGTTGTGTGGTATATTCACGGCGCTGGTTGCGCTGCACAAAGCTCAAGCTGGTGCATTGCGATTTTCGATGGAAGACTGGATTGAAGTACCACCAAGATCACGACGAGTGGTTTCCTACGTTACATGCCTCGGAGATTGCGTCGGCGCATTCAGTCGAGGTTGATGTTTGGGGTGTCGGTTGTCTTTTGCGAACAACGACTGTGATCAATCTTCCACATCAGCTCGATGCAATTCGGAAGCAGAGTTTGCAGACCAATCCAGCGAAAAGGCCGGCAGCCGCATCGCTGCTGCTCAAGGCCGTGCGACAGCGAAACGATCATGCACACTTTGGCTCGCATCACGCAAGATGATCTCAGAGATGCCGTTGGCACGTCGAAAATACTGGCGCAAGGCTCAGATTGCAGCTGACGTCGTTCCTAACCGCTATTCCACAAGAGTATACATCTACCCACGTATACTAATTATACGCGCACGTCAAACTCCCTGCAGTGGTTGGACGTGCAATTCAAACTGCTGGGGCGGTGGGTCTTGCGAATGAATTGAGATGATGCGACTGCCTTTGCTTCAAGTTGGCGCGGTTCCGTCGCCGTCGTCACCATCATCCGCGTATACATACTGTCCCGCCTGGGAACAGATCCATCCAACCAGCCAGCCAGCCAGCCATCAGACCCCACCACTCATTTCGCTCGGCTCGGTTTCTTTGTCGCGGGCCGCCTTCCCTCCATCTCCCCCCCCACCGCGTGAGTCATTTCCGCTTGTAGTCGTCACGGCCGCGTCACCAGTCGTCGCGTACGTCAGTCCGCCTTCCGCGTCACCTGTCTTCAATCCCTCTCCACCATGGTCGCGCCTCCTTCCTCGGACGCCAAGAACGGCGGTGGCCAGGCGGCCGCGCGCTTCATCGGGTCCATCAGCGCCGGCGTGACGGAGCTGCTGATCTTCCACCCCGTGGACACGGTGGCCAAGCGCCTGATGACCAACAAGGACCGTGTCTCGGGTGTGAGCGGGCTCTCGCAGGTCATCTTCCGTGAGGCCCACGGCAAGCCCGTACTGGACCGCTACCGCTCGCTGTTCCCCGGCCTGGGCTTTGCCGCCGGCTACAAGATCACGCAGCGCCTGTACAAGTTTGGCGGGCAGCCCATCATGCGCGACTACATCAAGCGCAACCACTCGGAGAGCTTCGTGTCGGTATTTGGCGAGCGCAAGGCCAAGGTCATGATGCAGGCCACGGCCGGCAGCCTCATTGGCATTGGCGAGATCGCGCTGCTGCCGCTGGACGTGCTCAAGATCCGCGCGCAGGCCAACCCGCAGGCGATCGCCGGACGTGGCGTAGTGCAGATCTTCCAGCAGGAAGGCCTGGCGCTCTACCGTGGCGCCGGCTGGACGGCGGCGCGTAACGCGCCCGGCTCGTTTGCGCTGTTTGGCTGCAACGCGCTCTGCATGGAGTACATCTTCCGTGTGGACCAGCCGAGCGACGCGTCGTTCATGCAGTTCGCCATGAGCTCCATCGCGGGGGCCTCCGCCTCGATCATTGGTGCGTGCAGTCCTGTTGTGGCCGACTGTGGGTGGGTGGGAGGAATCTGGATGATGGCTCACCCGTTTGATTGTGTATGTGTGTGTGGGTGTTGTTTTGCGTGTGGATGACAGTGGCGCAACCGCTGGACGTGATCAAGACCCGCGTGCAGGCGCGTGCCTTTGACTCGCCCGAGAGCGGCGTGTCGGTGGTGAAGAACCTGCTGAAGAACGAGGGCGCGTCGGCGCTGTTCAAGGGACTCGTGCCCAAGCTCAGCATCGTGGGCCCCAAGCTCGTGTTCTCGTACACGATCGCGCAGTACCTCATTGCGCACTTTGAGAAGGCGTTTGCATAGACGGAGAAAGAGGCGGAGCCTGGTCCATCAGTTGGATGGGTACAATATTATCACATGCTAGTATCACTGACGGTGTTGTGGGTGTTGCGGTTGTCGCCTCGGTATAGTAGTGGGGCCCGGTGATGGTGGTGGTGGATGTGGCTTTGGGTGTGGACGTGGACGTGGATGAGGAGTTGGAAGTGGAATTGGATGTCGCCAGGATGGGGCCGCAGAGCCGCGTGGACCAAAATAAGGTGTGGACTCCACACCTTCACACTGTGGAGGGGGCGCCCAAGAGAGGCAAGGTCCACTGAGTGGACGGCCAACTGATCCACCACCCCGCACAGATACGCTCTGTGTCCAAGTGCGCGTGGCCCTACGCGTACTCTACGCGTAGTGCGGACAGGTATTACCCGAACGAGATGAGATCCATAGGGAGGAGAGCTAGTTCCTCATTGCACTACGGTAACTTACTCCGCACCTGTTTGTCCGTGGATCTATCGCGAAGAGCTCCCTACTGGTGTGTTGCTGCCAAAATGGGGAGTGAGGGCGAAGTATACCCTTGCTAATGGGTAAATGGATCGACGATCATCGATGGCAACACGGATGCCCGTACTACAGTTATTGCAATTTCTCCAGTACGCACCGCTCCAACCGAGTGAATAACGTGCCACCATCCGAGTGATCTGATCGAAAGAGTGGACGTGTGGCGGGAGGATCCTTTCGGGGTCACGGTGTGTGTGATCCGCTGGAGGGGTATCCGTCCCACACAGCGCCGATCGGCCAATTCACTCCACGAGCGCCCGCAATTAGCCGACAGATCTCGCTCTTGTTCAGCTCAAAGATATTGCACATCGCATGTTGCCCAAAAACACCACATCGAAAATAAGCAGTAGATGGGCTTCCCGTCCCTTATATCAGTGGGCCGTTTTTCATTCCCACTTACATCGACCCATCGATCACTGATATACATTGTCTTCATCCAGATCTGATTCCATCGAGGGGTCGAGGATACGCTCGCAATTTGTGAAACTGGCCTGTATTTGAAGTCGTCCGACACCACGTACCCTGTGATACTAGATATGGATGTCATTTTGACATGACATAGGTTTTACCTTGTTGTGGATTCCTAGCTACCTATACCATTTCTAAATCCGATCCTCATCGGCCGATGCTAATCAGTTCGTCGCGGGTTAATTTTGCACCCAAAGGATAGCACTCCCCATCCCAACACCACCCGGATTCGGTGATACACACGCGTACCGTATGCCGCAACGTGTGGACGAAAGCTGCACGCCATAGACTTTCGCGGCACTCCGCCATGGCCATGGCTGGGCATAGTGTGAAGCCAGTCAGCCACGCTCTGCAGGGACGGCCACCCACCAACTTGCTCACGCTGCCTTCCCGCACATGGCAGCAGCCCGCACTGGACGTCTGTGGAAGGGGGGTGGGGTGGTGTCCCCCCGAAACGTGAGTGATTGCCCACCCACCCACCCCCATGGCCCTGCCATGGCATGGCTGATAGCCTGGGTCCCCAGTCAACAAAACGCTCGAGGATGAGGCTCGCACTCGTGACGGTGGCCGGGGTCCTGCTAGCGGCCTCGCCCTGCGCGTGCGTGGCGGCGCCGCGGCATCGAGGAGCCGATGGAGACACCACCACGACCGCCTCGGCCGTGTGTACCCCGGAGATGCGCGCGGCGATCTCGGCGACGCCCGCGTTCCAGAGCTGCGCGCAGCACACGGGCTTCTCGCTAATGGAGACGAGCACAACGATGACGGCGAACCAAGGCGCGGTGGAGACGTCGCGCTTGTGCGCGAACGCCAACTGCGCCGAGATGCTGCGCCTCATGCAGGCGCGAGGCGCGCTGGCCTGTGCTGGCCACCGCGACGCCTCGGTCCAGTGCTCGCGTGCGCTGGCAGATGACGACGACTCGCATAGCGGCGACCGCGATGGTGGCCACCGTGGCGGTCGCAACGGCGGCCAACAGAGCGTCCGCAACTGGGTTGGTAGCACGGTGCTGCAGCCGGCGATGACGCGGTCCCCACGACCGCCGCTTCCACCGCTATCAGTGGGGGACGGTGGCGATGGTTCGAAGGATAAGGAGGATGGCGAGGTCGTGGATCCACCACCGCCCGTTGTGGATGGGTCTGACGATGACGACCTGGATGGACCAGCGACGGAGGCGCCCGAACCAACAACCTCGACGCCCGAACCAACAACCTCGACGCCCAAACCAACAACCTCGACGCCCAAACCAACGCCCACCCCGACAAAGACGAAAAAGACCAACAAGCCGTCCACCTCGTCCGCGAGCGCGGACGGCGCCGACGACGACGACGACGACGAGACGGACGACGAGGAGGACGACAAGACGGACAAGAAGAAGAGCAAGAAGAAGAAGAAGAAGGACAAGGACGAAGACGAAGACGAAGAGGAGGAGGAGGAGGACGACGACGATGATGCTGATACGGACACTGATGGCGACAAGACCAGCGATACGTCGTCCGTCAAGGGCTCGTCCACCACCACGGTCGTCACCGCCGAGGGCGCGGACCCCAACAGCGGCGAACTGACCCGCGCGGCCCGAGACGACAACGGCGTGCCCTCGACGCCCTCCAGCGAGAGCGAATCGCGGAGCCTGCCCGACGGCGCGGCGTCCACGGCCAAGAGCAGTGGCAGCGGCGTGGGCTCGGCCCTGGGCACGGTCATTGGCGTCTGCGCCGGGGTCGTGGTGCTCGTCGTGGCCTGCGCCGCCATGTACACGGTCCGTGTGCGGCGCCAGAGCCAAAAGGCGCTGCAGACCCCGGGCCCGCTGTTCACGTCCACCACCGCCTACGCCTACGCCGCGGCCGACTCGAGCCACGCGCCGTACACGGCGTCGCACCGCACGCCCATGACGTCGCACTCGTCCGTCAGCTACGCCCGCACCACGTCTGGCGGGATGTCGTCGCTCTGGGACGACCCCGAGATCGTGTCCATGCGGGTGCCGTACGAGAAGCTCACGTTCAATCACCTCGTGAGCCGCGGCGGGTTTGGCGAAGTGCACCACGGCACGTACCATGGTGAGGCCGTGGCCATCAAGACGCTGCTCCCGGACCGCCGCCGAGATCTGCAACAGATTGAGAACTTTCTGAGCGAGGTCAAGCTCACGGCCTCCCTCGAGCACGAGCGCATCGTGCGCTTCATTGGCGTGGCCTGGGACTCGCTCAACGAGCTCTGCGTCGTGAGTGAGTTCATGCCGCGTGGCGACCTGCGCAGCGTGCTGGACGACTTTGAAGCCGACGCGGACCGCAGCCACGGGCTCGAGGATGCCGACAAGCTCAAGATCGCGCTGCATGTGGCCCACGGGCTCGTGTTCCTGCATTCGCTGCAGCCCGTGGTCGTGCACCGGGACCTCAAGTCGCGCAACATCTTGCTGGACGACGAGCTCAACGCCAAGCTCACCGACTTTGGCGTCTCCCGCGAGCGAGCGGAGGACCACACGATGACGGCGTGCGTCGGGTCCTCGCTGTGGATGGCGCCCGAGGTCATGGTGGGCGGCCGCTACGACGAGAAGGCCGACATCTTCTCCTTCGGGGTCGTGCTCTCGGAGCTGGACCGCCACGTGCTGCCGTACGCGGACGCGACCGAGCCCGAGTCCAAGCGCCGCCTGCCCGACACGGCCATCCTGCAGATGATGACGCACGGCGGCCTGCGCGTGCAGTTCTCGGACGAGGAGGGCTGTGAGATCGCGCAGCTCGGGCTGCAGTGCGTGGCCATGGACCCGGCCGCGCGGCCGTCCGCCAGCGACGTGCTGCACCGCCTGCATGGCGCTCAGAGGCGCCGGTCGTCGCTGCTGCGGGCCAGCGGTGAGTGCACGTTATAGTGTGGGGGCCGGTGGCCGCGTCACAGAGTGCGAAGCAGCAGCGAGGAGGCAACGAAATGAAATGGAATGAAATGAAATGGGAGGGACGGGGGCAGTGGATGTGTAGTCTGTAGCGTGCAGCGTGTAGTGTGGAGGAGACATGAGGGACCACTGGCCAGGGGACGGATTGAATGGAACCAGGCGGGATGGACCTTTACGACGGACTGCACGTGGAGCTTGGACTGCCTGCATCTTTGGCTGCCTGGTTGTCAATATTACTGCTGTTATGTATAATACGTCGAACGCTACGATGATCCCCATTACGTTACCCACGTTCAGCGTTGCGGAGGTGACTCGGTGCCGGCGTCCGCTTGCTGGCTGACTGACGGGCGGACCGAATGGCTCGGTCGGTCGCTCGGCCGCTTCCAGCGTCAGCTGTCTGTCCGTCCGTCTGTATGTCTGTCTGTCTGTCTGTCAGGGGGTGCCATGGCGAGGCAGCGCTTCCCACGAGTCGTTGGTGCTGAGCAGCGCGCTGGAGAAGAGGCCCGCCGAGTCCTGCGTGATGGCCGCGTACCCTCTCCGCCGCTGGTACATGGCCAGCAGCTTGTGCAGCGAGACCACGAGCAGCACGCCCACCACGCACACGCACAGGCTGAGCCACGTGGACGTGGCCATCCCCATGACGATGGCTGCCCGGCCGGTGCGCTACCGGTAGCAACGGTCAAGATGGTGGTGAAGTGACGAAAGGATCAAGTCAGATTCGCCGTGGCACGGCAAATAATACTACAGTGTGAGTTGGTAGTACTATTTCGCCGATCTGCTGCGTATTTTTGTGGCAGCACGGTTTCATTGGTCGTTAATCGTCGATGGCGTGGCCCACACCACGCACCCCGCTCCCAAGCACCAAGATTCCCACCCATTTCCGCACTCTTCAGCCACGGATGACCACCGCGATGCGCGCCACCAGCAGACTCTGGCGCCTGCGCACGAGCGCCACCACTGCACCTCCTCTGCCTGCACCGAATTCACAGCACGCGCATGGCCGTGGCCGTGGCTGTGGCCGCGTGGTGGGCCACACGGTGCGTGTCTCCTCATTTGCGTCGTCGTCCGCCAGCGACCGCGACGAACATGCTGATGACCAGCACGGCGGCGGCCACGACGACGACCACCAGCAGCACCACCTGGACCACCACGCGCAACTGCTCACGCACCTGGGCGTGTCCAAGAAGACGCCCCTGAGCGACGCCCACAGCCGCTTGACGCCCACAGCATCGGATGGCGCGGCCACCACCACCACCACCAACAACAACAACAACAGCAACAGCAGCAGCAGCGATGGCAGTAACACCACCAACGCTTCGAGCGCAAACCAGCAGGCCTTTGCACGCGAGTTCGTCAAGCCACGCATGGACGCGTCCTTCTTGGTCAACAACTATACGGCGCCCGCGCTCGCCGCCGCCTACCAGGACCGGTACGTGCCTCCCATGACGATGGACCGAATCCCCCCAACTAACTGACTGACTGACTGATGGACTGGCCATTCGTATCCATCGAGCAGTGAGTACACGCTGCGGCTGTGCGCCGAATTGCTGAACGACGGCAAGACGGAGGAGCTGCGCGACGTCCTGCAGCCCTACGCGGCCTTCTCGGTGGAGCAGCACGCCGACACGGAGCCTCCGCGCCGCACGTCCTTACGACAGGCGCTGTCGCTGCGCCACTTGGAGCGCATCCGCAAACGGCTGAGCCGACTGCCGCGGCAGATCACCACGGCCTACACACGGCGCGCGGCCGTGGTCATCCCGCTCTGCACGTTCCAGGGCGAGCCGTCTGTGCTCTTCACCGTGCGGTCGCGGTCCGTGGGCAAGCACAAGGGCGAGGTGTGCTTCCCCGGCGGCATGGTGGACTCGGATGACATCTCGATCGAGGCCACGTGTCTGCGTGAGATGAACGAGGAGGTGGGTCTCTCTCCGGACGTGGTCCACGTGCTGGGCATCCTGCGCTGCGACTGGTCTAGCGTGACGTCCATCACGGGCATCGCCGTGACCCCCGTCGTGGGCTTTGTGGGCGAACTGCGCGACCAGAGCGTGGTGATCAACGAGGCCGAGGTGGACTCGCTCTTCACCGTGCCCCTGCGGGCCTTGGCCGATCCGGACCAGTGGATCCGGCGCCCCAACGCCACGCCCGTGTTCACGGGCGGACCGCACGTCATCTGGGGGCTCACGGCCTACTTGCTGGACATTTGCCTGGCCGAGGTGCTCCTCGTCGAGCCAGCACGGACCTAGGGCACACCTGGAAGGCACGGTGGAAGGACCAAACCCAGTCAAGTGATCCAGAGAAGAGGATGTAAGTGGAAGGCGCCAGGGGGCTTAATATATTATTGTACGGCTTTGGGTGGAAGGGTCTTAGCTTGCCGCTTACCTCTCTACACTCCTGGTGGGCTCTGCCTTGGAGCCAGTCGATCAACCAATCAAACAATCAATCAATCATTCATCCCATCAATCCAATCATTACACGGCGCTTTGCACGTGGGTAGTGGTGGTCGTGGCCGCACCCGCGGGCGTCAACGAGGCGGCCGTCACGTACACGGGGCTGGAGGCAGCCGCGTCGGTGCGGGGCGATCGACGGCAGCATCGCTGGATGGCCCACAGCGCCGCGATCAGCAGCGCCAGTCCGGCCACAGCGATCAGCACGATCCAGCCCGTGGCTAGCCCGCCGCCACCGTCTTCGCCATTGCTGTTCTTGTTGTTCTCGTTGGCGGACGGAAGCCCGAGGTCACCGTCGCTGGCCAGCGAGCCGTCGTACTGCCCACAGGTCACGCCTTCCTGGCAGTAGAAGGCCACGGACTCGTTCACGGTGTACTGCGTGTAGAAGGACTTGAGGAAGGTGTCGCCGATGACCCACATCTCGTCTCGGCCCAGCACGGCGCTAGTGGACTGGATCTCGATGATGATCTGCGTGTCCGTGAGCGAATACCCGTAATCCTCCTTGCTCAGGAAGAACGTGGCGTCCTGAAACGAGAAGGACAAGCGCGGCAGGTCGATGTCCTTGTCACAGACGTAGACCGAGTTGGAGGCCACGAGTCGGCTCGTGGCACAACCGTTGGGAGTCAGGTGTGTGTCCACAAAGCTCTTGAACTGCGTGGTCGGCATGAGCAGGAGCGAGGTGCCCGTGTCAATGATGGCGTTGCAGGACCCGTCCGAGCTGGGGTTGGCGCAGGGCTGCACGGCGGCGTCGTCGCCCACTTGGAAGGCCGTGAGCCCCAGCATCCAGTAGGACGCGTCCTTGAGCGGTACCGTGACCTTGACGAGCTTGTTGGCCGCGATCAAATCCTCGTCCACGGCGTTGAGCAGAAGGAACGAGCCGTCGGCGCCGTCGTCCCCCGTGAGGAACATGGAGAAGCTCTGGACGTAGTCGATGAACTGGCCCGCGGGCGTGGGGATGGTGGCCAGCGCTGGGTAGGCGAGGCCCAGCAGGCCCTGCGCCATGTTGGGCAGGATGTTGGCGGAGCCTGGAACCACGTTGGAGCCGGTCGCGATGCCCAGGCCGTACGAGTCCACCTGCACGCCGCCCAGGGACAGCGTGGCCGTCGTGTCCAGCACACAGACGTCGCCCGAGCCGTACGAGATGGTGCTCGACGCCTGCTTGGTGGACGGACACTCCTGCGAACAGCCGCCACCGTCCACGTAGTAGCACGAGACCCATAGGTCGGAGGAGCCCGTGTCGAGGAGCACGGTAAACGAGCTGCCGTCCAGCGTGAGCGTGGCCGCGTAGCCCGTGCCGCCGTAGTTGTCCACGGCCACCTCGGCCTCGTCGGTGGAGGCCAGCGCGACCAGGCGGCGCTGGAGCTCCACATGAGAGATGGCCTGTGTGCGCCTGAGCGGCAGCATGGCTGGCGTGCCCGCGTGGCGACTGTTGCTCACCGTCTTCAAGCGCATACTGCTGGCGAAGGGGGGAGGAGGAACGGGGAGGTCACGGGGTCGCGCAGGAGGGCGAGGACGTGGCGATGAGCGCGCAGAAGCGGGTGTGAGGACGCTCACGGTGGCTGTCGGGATGACGAGCACAGCCGAACCCAATGCCAATGCCCTGTACTGCGGCGCTATACAGTACTGCGGTCGAGTCGTTGGACAGTCGAGTCGCCCAGTTGACGGCAATGAGGATGGCCGTGAGGGTGTCAACCCGCAGATTTCTATGGAGGTCATCTGCTTCAGGTTCTGGCTGTATACTGAAACGCTGTCTGTCGACTGACACGGATGATGAGATGGGCGCCTCTAACTACTCCAGCTGAGACAACAACAAAACGAATGTCTCAAGGGCAGCAATTTGCGACCAATCGCAGCCCTTCGTGGTCAGTGACCAGTTCGGCGCCAGAACCGCCGATTGTTTCCTCATTTTTATTATTACGGAACTGGATCGGAAAATCGAGGACAAATTATTGGCAATGACCTTCTGCTGCTCCAGAAGCCAGAGTGCAAGATAGATGATGGCCGCCCTGCTTGTACATGTACGCACAGACACTCCACCGCCCGCCAAGCAAAGGCGCCATGAGCAGCAGGCCTGCATCAACAGCCACGAGGCGTAACCTTGACCAGTTCAAGAATGAATACTAATTTAGTATTGTTCGCGACAAAAATTGTTAACTTTTATTTACGTTTTCACACTACCTGTAATACCGGTACCGTACTTCAATCTGCACCCACACCTGCTCCTCCACATTGCGACAATAATTACTGTAGTGCCCTCCACCCCCACCAGGTCTCATCGCAACGGCGTGAGCGCACCACCTGATACGTAGGCGAGCGATCCGACCTCTTCACTGCTGTGGATGGTGGGTGTAGCCCCGTCTTCAGTGCTCGCTACCATCTCGTCCTCACGCTTGAGCTGCCTCCTCTTCTTCCTCACGAATCGCCACGCGACCAAGAGCGCGAGGGCCACGACGACCACCGAAGCCACAGTGATCAGCGCGATCGTGCCCGAGCTGACGCCGTCTCCTGCTCGTCCACTACTTGCCTCGCTGGTGCCGTTGACGGGCTCGTTAGTAGTTGCATCACCGTTCAGGACGGGCGCTGTCGTTGGACTTGGCGAGGGTACGTCAGCTGCACCATTAAGGTCTGGCCTGCCGTCATTTGTATCGCCAACGTCGCCGTTCTCCGCGCCGCCAACGACCACGACATCCCGTCCGTTGGCGTCGCAGGACCGCTCATGCTCGCAGTAGAGCGTCACACCGGCGCCCACACGGTAGTGCGTGTAGAAGAGCTTGAGGAAGGTATCCCCGAGGATCCAGGCATCGCCCATGGAGACGCTTCTCGGGGTGGGCTGCAGCTCCATGATGAGCTTGGTGGAGGACGCCACGATGCTGTAATCAGCCATGTCCAGGTAGAAAGTGACATCCCCCATCGTGAGCCGCAGGCGCGGCAGCGCCACGTCGCGATCACAGATAAACAATTCATCGGAGGACACGTGCGGCAGCGTATAGCACCCACTGGGCACGAGGTAGGACTCCACAAAGGCGTCGTAGAACCGCGCGGGCATGTACAAGAACGACGTGCCCGAGTCCAGAATAACCATGCAGCTCTGGTCGCTGGCGTCTGGTGACACACACGGCGTCACGGCAGCGTCGCTGCCCACCTGGAACGCGCGCATACCCAGCGTCCAGTGCGTCCTCGCCCTGAGCGGTAGTGCGTAGCCGACCAGTCGATTTTCGGCGATGAAAGTCTCGTCCACGCCGTTGAGCAGCAGGAACGAGCCGTCGGCGCCGTCCTTGGTCGTGAGGTGCATGGAGAAGCTGTCGAGGAAGTCAAGCATGTAGCCCACGTCCGAGGGGAAGGACGCCAGCGCCGGGTACCCGAGGCCCAGCAGGCCCTGCGCGTCGCCCAGCAGGAGGTTGTCCACGCCGCTGATGGCCGGCGGCACTACGTTGGCGCCCAGTGCGAACCCGAACGCGTAGTCGTCGATGGCCAACGCGCCTAGCTGGATGCGCGCCGTGGAGAGCGTCACGCAGACGTTGCCCGAGCCGTAGTGGATGATGGTCGCGCCAGCGGGGCACTCGGTTTGGCAGCGTGTCGGCTCCATGTAGTAGCAGGACAGCCAGAGGTCGGACGAGCCCGTGTCCACTTGCACGCGGTAGGTGGCACCGTCCACCTGCATCTCGGCCACGTACGCGGCGCCGTCCACGTTGACCATCGCCAGCAGTTCATTTTCGTCGGCGCTGTCCCTCGTCTCGACAGCGACAGGTGTTGTGGTTGTTGCATTGGCCGCGGCCGCCGCCGCCGGCACGCTCCATGCGCTGACGCTGCGCTGAGCGTCGAGCCGCGGCCCCGCCGGTCTGTACTGCAGCGGGATGCGCCTCGTGGCCGCCATCGTAAGCGCACGTAGCGCCGACGCGTTGGCTACGCGTGTCGGCGGAATAATGCAGAGCGATGATAGAGATGGAGGCGGTGATGGAGGCTGGTGCGGCCGAAATGGAGACCTGCTCGCACTGAAAACCCCAACAGGCGACCGGAAGACCATCACTCCTCCCGTCTGACTATTAGTGCAGCTGGCGTGTAATAGTACTGTATAGTATTAGTAGGGTACAGTACCGGTTTGAGAGCAGGGGCTTCTAATGCAGGTGTTGGCAGTACGCCTGCTGCGGGTGGTGCGCCACCAGCAGCTCCATGGAAGGCCATTGCAGCAGGATACAGGGCATCAAGAGTGGAGTGTGACCACCATGAGCAGCGAGCGCATCTTCGTGGGCTGGGAGACCACCTTCTGCCATGACCTCCCGGCCACGCTGGACAAGGTACCTACCCGCCTGTGTGCCTCCACTGCCTCCACTGCCTCCACTGCTGCTGTGTGCTGAGCCTCTGCTTTCTCTCTCTCTCTGCCTCTTCACCTCGGTGACAGATCTACGAGGACAAGATGAGCGCCGTGATCGCGCCGCTCTTCCACCCTCGGTTCCAGCGCGACGACGCCTCCATCTCCGCGTCTCGCGACGGCCCGCAGTCTCGTATGCGTTGCCTCCCTGTCCATCGTGCCTGAGTCTTGTCTGCTTGTCGCCTCGCACTGACCATCTCATCCCATGCCCATCCTGTGCCCATGCCCATGCCTCTGTCCGCTCACAGGCTCCGACCTCGTGCTGGATTCGCGCGCCTGGACGACCTCGGTCGTGGGCCACGTGTCCAAGTGGATCCGCCCCGACGCGCTCTGCGTCCGCGTGCGGTTGGCCTCGGAGCGCGCGCTCAAGCAGGAGCTGGCCTGGGCCTCGCACCTGTCGGTACCGGCCGTGCTGCTGCCGCCACCGGCGCGCGACTCGCCCTTCCGCGCCAACTACGCGCGCGTGCTGCAGCAGAGCCTCACGCAGGCCCAGTACCTGCAGTTCTGGCTGCGCATCCCGCTCACTTACCGCGCCACGACCAACAACGTCAACGCCAACACCAACACCAACGCCAACGACGCCAACGCCAACACGTCGGGTCCGTGGCACGCCTGGAACTCTGTGCGCACCATGTGCGAGTTCCACCCCAAGCTGCACGTGGCGCTGGAGCTCACGGCCGATCTGCCCACGGAGGAGGACGACGCGCTGGAGCGCTGGCTGGGCGAGCCGATCCGCGCCGTGATCGTGCCCACGTCCATCTTCCTGACCAACCGCAAGGGCTTTCCGGCGCTCTCGCAGCGCCACCAGCGTTTCCTGCAGCAGCTCTTCCGGCTGCCGGGCGTGCAGTACTTCCTCTCGGGCCGCCCGCGTCACCAGCCACCCACGGCCACCGCCACCGCCACCAATACGGCCACCAACACGGCTACCAACACGGCCACGCCTTCGCTGCTGCCGTATGTGCAGTACCTGCACTTCCTCTTCAGCAAGAAGCCGGCGGCCGACGCCAAGTCCCGCTTCGAGGCGCCCTACCTCGACTTTTTGCAGGCGCCACTGCAGCCGCTCATGGACAACCTCGAGTCGCAGACGTACGAGACGTTTGAGCAGGACGCGTTCAAGTACAACGCGTACGAGCGCGCCATCACGCTGGCGCTGCTGGCCACGCCGGCCACGCACGAGTCGGTGGTCATGGTGGTGGGCGCCGGGCGCGGCCCCCTCGTGCGCTGCGCCCTGCGGGCCGCCGTCACGGCCCAGCGCCGCACCCGCATGTTTGCCGTGGAGAAGAACCCTAACGCCGTCATTACGCTGCGCAACCTCAAAGCGTCCGAGAAATGGGACACGGTGACAATCGTGGCCGGCGACATGCGCCACTGGGCGGCCACGGAGCAGGCCGACATCATGGTGAGCGAGCTGCTGGGCTCGTTCAGCGACAACGAGCTCTCGCCCGAGTGTCTGGACGGCGCGCAGCGCTTCCTTCGGCCCGGCGGCGTGAGCATCCCGAGCCAGTACACGTCGTACGTGGCGCCCATCATGTCGAGCAAGCTCTGGAACGAGGTGCGCGCGCTGGACGACCGCAAACACTTTGAGACGCCCTACGTCGTGCGCCTGCACAACATGTACGCACTGGCGCCGCCACAGGCCTGCTTCACGTTCACGCACCCGTCCCCCACGGCCACAGCCACAGCCACGGCCACGGCATCGGGCATGTCGATGGCGCTGGTCAAGGCCGCGGGCTCGAGCGAGGCGCCCAACCGCCGCTACCACGAGATGCGGTTTGTGGCCCGTGCGGATGCCGTGGTCCACGGCTTTGCCGGCTACTTTGACGCGGCGCTGTATGGGGACGCAACGCTGAGCATCGTGCCCGAGACCCACTCGGAGGGGATGTTTAGCTGGTTCCCGATCTATTTCCCGCTGCGGGAGCCCATGGCCGTGCGCCGCGGGGAGGAGCTGCGCGTCCACTTTTGGCGCTGCGTGAGTGTGAGCGCTGGCCGCGTGTGGTACGAGTGGACGCTGGGCACCCGCGAGGGCATGCAGGTTGCGCCCATCCACAACCCCAATGGCCGCTCGTACTGGATCGGGCTCTAGAGGGATGTGGACCGACTGACGGACGGACGGACGGACCGAGGGGATTCCGTGGGTGGGTGGGGGCGGACGCGGACGCGGACGCGGAGGTGGAGGTGGAGCGACGGCCGTGATGACGAAAATACAGTCGTTTTGACGATGGCTGGATAGCACCGTTGTGTGGAGGTGTGGCCCTGTGTGGATGGATGGACGGATAAGAAGATAACTGCGGTGCGGATGAAAGGAATGTCACGACAGAAGATAAGATTAGACCGAAAGCAGACTGAGAATGATGACCAATACTACCAACACTATGGAGACGGAGATCGTGAGTATATTGAGTAGCGACATGAGCATGAACAGGAACAGGAACAGGAACATGGGCGTGGGCATGGATGCAGTCAATGGATGGGCCCACGTGTGGCCGCATGACTGCATGGTTCGGTCTCGGTGTGGCTGAACTTGCAGGGCCAGTGGCGACTGCTATCCGGTTCCCTGGACCCGTGACTACTTAAAGCTCGTTGTGGCAATCGCCATCCGCCACAACGGGTTCCGCCCGGGCAGCGTTCACACGCATAAGACGATCCCAGGCCTCGCTGCTGCCGCCGGCAGCGGCGACGAAGTAGTGCTTGAGCACTTGCCGTTGGCCACCGTCCACAACGGGCAGCGTGGTTAGCAGCCGCTGCACCAGGGACTCGCGCCGCTGTCGCCGCGGTGGCCAGGCCGATGGTGTGGCCAGGCGTCGCACGGCCGCCCACGCCTCGGCGATGGAGTTGTCCTGCCGCAACACGACACGGTGGCCCGCTGTGGTTGCCATGGCCACCAGTGCCTGGTACGTGGCGTCCGTGACTGTGGCCGCCGCGATGGTGATGTTGTACGCGTGCCAGGCGCTGTCCACAGATGCGTGGGTCAGTCCCGCGGTCACAGGCTCCGTGTGGTCATCGTCGTCCTCGCTTTGGCTATCGCTGTGACTGTGGCTGGCCAATGCGACCACCACGGCGGCCGCGCCCTGACGCTGTGCGTACGAAACCTGCTCCAGCACGGAGCAATCCGCACGGACGGATGACCGCGTTAGCACGACCAGTGCGTCAGCAAGACCGTGGTCCTGTTCCTGTTCCGGTTCCTTGTCCAGGTGGTCGTGGGTCTCTTCATCAGCTGTGAATTCAGTCGTGTGGACGGCGGCGCAGCCCTGCATGTGGTCGGCATGAGGAAGCACAACGCGAAGCGGTTGGGTGGGCAGCACGCCACCATAGGTGGCCGAGAGGAACTCGCCCACACTGTGGCCCTCGTTGTGGCCCTTGCTTTCTGTCCGCTCGCGGAGCTGCTGGATCACGCCGCTGCGGAGGGTGTGGCTGCCAATGTACTTTGTGTCGACGGCCGTGGTGGCGTGACACTGAAATGGATGGTGCTCGCACACGATGGGCACCAGTCGTCCACGCACGCCTTGGCTCTGTTCGTCGCTGTGGCTGTGGCTGTGGACGGCGGCACGCAGCCACAGTCCCGCAGAGCGCCGCACCATGACGCTGGCGATGGCGATCTCACCGTCGTCCACAAGTGCGACGGGCCTATGCACCGACTCATCGTGGCTGACCACCACGAGTGCGGCCGCGCCCATGGCCTGGGCCACACGCGCCTTGAGCTCAAACGAGCACTCGCCACGATCCACCACCAGGGCCACCGAATGGTTGCCTTGGCCGTGGCCATTGTCGCGGAGCACGCGCTCGGCCTCATGGTCGGGCAGCGGGGCACAGCCGTAGCGGTCCTCCGTGCGCTCGGGGGCCTGGAAGATGAGCTCACGCGTGGGCATGGCGCCGCCGAAGCTGTCGCGAATGTATTGCATGGGTGCGGGCGCGTCACGCACGTAGATTCGGCCCCACGATGACTCGGGTGGCGCCATGTTCGCGACTACGTCCGTGGTTGTGGTGGTGGCTGAGGCCGTGGCCGTGACCAGGGCGGCCAGCGCCGTGCTGATCAGCGTGGCGTATCGCAGCGCCGTGCCCATTCTCTCTGTTGCTCGCCGTGGGGGCGTCGTTGCGCGGAGGTTTGGCTAGTGGGGCATGCACGTGGCATGTGCCTCATTGGGAGTTGGCCCTGGCGTGGGGCTGTTGTGTGGAAGATCGCAAGATCCGCGACGGTTCGTGCGAAGGTGACGCGACGGTGACACGAAGGTGAAAACTACTTGAAGACAATGTCTATTTTGGGAGGTTGTCGACCCTTGTTTTAGGGTGCCAGCGGCATCTCTTGGCATGTTCGGTTCGGTTATTAGGTCTCCCATCAACGCCGTCCATGCAGGGAGGGGGATACTACATAGTATTTGTGTATGTGCATGGTTCGTGGGTTTCTTCTCTACAAGGGGCCACGTATCGTAGTATTAGCGAGCATAGTCTACAGGAAGTGCGGGTGGAGTGGTGCTTTGGCGGTGGGATCAGCAGCAGCGGGAAAGCACTCGTTGCTGGTTTGCGCCGCTCAAACCCGTCACAAAGGGGAGGGGGGCCCAAGTGGGAAGACGCCTTGGCATGCGCTCTACCCGACCTTGCACCACTGCACGCCGAGGCAGGCCATGACGTCGAAGCTGGGGTCGTTCAGGCGCTCCTCGTCGAGCTCGCGCATGACGGATCGGAGCTTGCGATAGCGGAGCACCTTGAGCGCGAGCCGGTCCTGGTTGCTCAGCTCCGAGCTCGCGCCCTCCGAGCCGTGGCACTGCGCGTTGACGCGCTTGGCGTCTTGCAGTACGCGCCTCGTGGTGCGCGCGCATGTCTCGCGCAGGGCCTCGTCGCGGTAAAAAATCTTAAACCGGCGGCGCCGCTTGAGCGACTCGCCCTGGTGCGTGCACTCGGCGTCCAGGTCCAGTTCCGGTTCCAGGTGCCCATCGCGCTCATCGTGCACCTGCTCTTGCGGGTGGTCCTGCTGGAGCTTGAGGTCATCAAGATGCGTGGGCACATGCGCGTGCTGGTGGTTCTGCACCCAGCGCTGGTGTGGGCGGTGGTTACGTCTCATGTGGAGGTGGTGGTGGTCGTGGTTGTGGACCTCACGAACCCGGCCCGTGGCGTCCAGTACGATCACGGACGGTTGTGGGGGAGTCTGCGCGGGAGTGGGGCTTGCGAGCGTCATTAGGAACAGGGTAGTGCCCAGGGAGGTGAAGAGGGGAGGGGAGGAGGCTCTGTAGTGGACGACGCAACTTGAAGAATGACACTGGTGACCGCAATCCCCCATGTGCTAGATGGTTACGAATGCGGGGTAGATGGCGGAGGAGGAGGTGGTGGTGGAGAGACCCCAACCCTCTACCTTGTGCTCCCCGTCTGTCGGTACTGGCGGAAAAATGTAAGAATACTCGGAAGGATTCTTCCGCTCGACTGAGAGGGCGTGTGGCGCAGCCATCCAACGCCCCGCGTTTAAAAGTTTATCCTTGGTACTGGCCTGCCCTCCCCTCCCCCTCCCGTTCCGCTCCGTTTAGATGCCTCCTCCATGCGACCGTGTCACGCCCCCTAATACACAAGCTCCATTACGTTGAACTCGTGAGAGTGGAAACGCCTTCCCCGACCACCCTCCCCTCCCGCAAGGGGCGTGACTTTTCAAGATTGTCGCGGCTGTTTCACTGGGGGGTCGGCCGTGTCTTTGCGTCTACAGAGCCGAGGTATGTCTGCGTATCTCTCTTCTGCGTTCTAGTCTACCGGGGGAGATCTCAGGGATCTATCGAGCGATAGCATATTTAATGTTATCGCGGTCTATATGTCCGAGGGATCTCTCCGCCAAAGAATGAAAAGAAGAAGAAAACAGAGGAGAGGAAAATAGTTGATGAACGGGGCAGAAGCAAGGGGCGATCTAGGGATCTGGGAATCAGGAAATACGACACCAATCAGAGTACACGTGAGGGGCATTGGAAACGACCAATTGAACAGTGGCTGGCTGGCGCCAGGTGAGTTCTGAAGAGAAGGGGAAATAAGAAAAGAAAAAAAATTCTCTCCACTGTTGCCGCCTCTGCTTGAAGGTGCGGACTGCTTGCACTGGTCCAGGTGTTTTTGGACCAACGGCTTCGAGTGGGGACTTGGTCGTCGCCCGTTTCGTTCCAGTCGTTCAAAACCGAGTCGGACTTGCATGGCGCAAAAAAATAGCGTGTCTCTCGGACGCGCAACAAAAAAAGCATGTGCCAATGCTTGTGTGAGTGGGCATACATGAGTGTGGATGCCACGCCAACTGGGGGGGGGGGGGGGGGG
>JAADWT010000475.1:0-20066 GCA_023336285.1 Pythium grandisporangium
ATGCCGCGCGCCGATCGAGACTCAAGACGTGGGCACAAACGAAGAATCTATCGATGACAGCGACTCCGAGTACGTGTACCCACTACGCAAGACGGCGGAACCCTGGGTGCAAGCCCGCATCAACCAGTGCCGCGCGCCGACTCTCACCCAAGGCATGGACAACAACACCGACTCTTTCGATGACAGTGACTCCGAGTCTGAGTGGGAGCAATCCCCCATCGACGAATGCCGCGCACCGACCACCATTCAAGTTGTGGGCACAAACACCGACTCTTTTGATGACAGAGACTCTGAGGATGAGGTCCATTTATCCAAGACGGCGGGATCCTGTGAGCACTCTCCCATCGACCAGTGCCGCACGCGCACTTCCACTCAAGACATGGGCACACAAACCGAGTATTTCGCTTTTGATGGCAGTGAGTCTGAGTACGAAGGCCCATCGCGTAAGACACCGGTATCCTGGGAGCAGGCATCGTTGGAAAAATGCCGCGCGCTGGCCGCCACTCAAGACGTGGACACTAACGCTGAATATTCTAGCGATAGCGAGCCCGAGAGTGAGTACCCACCATGCAAGACGGTGAGATTCTGGACGCAATCCTTCATCGATGAATGCCGCGCGCCGGTCGTTACTAAAGATGTCGCCACGAATGCCGACTATTTCGATGACAGCGACTCCGAGTACGAGTACCCAGTGTGGGATATGGAAACCCCCGCTCGTCCATCACTCACCTCCTTGGAATTTCTGCAGTCATGCAGGCGCGCGGCATCAGTCACCCCCCAACTTCCGACGGATTGCCCTCCGTATCGCCAGCAATTCTTTTGTCTCCCCACCAAGGCATTGGCGATACAGCGTGCGACTGCGTTCACGCGTCGCGTCGCCCAGGCAATCCCATGGCGCCGAACTGGAGTGCCCACCAACTCGCATGTATTTTAAAGCAGCAAGCACTAGCCTGACTGACACACGGACAGAAAATCCCTGATCAAGTCAAGATTCACCATAACACTCCCTCATATGTAAAACGCTGTAGAAACAGTAGACGGTCATGCTACGTGGCATGCAATGCAAAATCATAATTTAATTATCTCAATCACCTTTCAAAATTCCCCGTAATAGACCACAGCAGCACCAGGGATCCATATTCATCAACGATTGACCTACCTGCAAGCCTGACCATTCATTCGTAGTGTTTGCTGCGTAGCGGAAGCGCGTGCAACGCGTGCGTGCCTGCCAATGCGATAGATGCATCTTGTCCGCCAAAATGATGTGATCGACTCTCAAATGAAACAAACCTTACGATAGAATGCCCAACGAGTCTGAATTTTTCAACGGCAGCGTAGAGAGCGGCGGGCACAGCGTTAAACGCAGACACCGTCGCGGTGCTGCTCTCTTCATCGGTCAAAGTGGCGTCGTACTATTCGGCTTTCAAAAAAGGTGGCCCGACAACCAGTAGGTGCCGGACTGCAGTTGCCCTGCGCAATGCCTCTATTGCAACGAGGGGGCGTGGCATACGCCAGCATTTGCACGTATAGAGTGCGGCGCAATGCAGCAGGTGCTGCTGACGAAGGAACGCGAGCCTGCTTTCGCGAATGCATGACTGACTGGTTCTTTCTCGTATCCAAACGCATCGCCGTCCCCCGTATACACGCACATATTCATCCAATGCGATCCGCACCTGGAAACCATTTCTTGTGGCTATGGCGAAGACCGTGCGCCAGTAGAACTCATACGCAGCTAGGAAAGGGCGCACGCGTGCTTCCCCTCCCATGCCCACGCCATTCCGGTTGCCAAACCAAGCAAGATCACCGAAATGGTGCCGATAACCGGCGCCATTTGGTTTTACCGGTATCTCCCAGTATGCCGCAGTATAGTACAGTACCCGCGGTGTACCAGAATGGGTCGCAAGCGGCGAACACGAGACTTGGTTCAGTGGCGAAACAAACCCTCATAGGACGGCAGTCGGCATGCAGTTCGGAGGCAGCACTGGTGGCGGTGGGGGCGATGTGGACCGTGCGCTGAGCAGCATCCGCGCGCGCGCGGACCACCTGCGCCACACGGTGGCTCGGCTGGAGCACAACCTCGCCTGGAAGCCGGCGAGCACATGGTACGGCGGCTTTGGTTGTCATGGTTAGCTGCTGCTGCTGGTGCTGTTGGTGTTGCTGGTATTGTAGGACATGCGAGACTGATGGTACCCGCTTGTCTGTGGTGCTGGTGCTGGTTTCCGGGTGGATGACGGATCGGATGGATTTCCAGGCCCGAGCTTCTGAGTCAATTCATGGTCATCTCCAAGCAGCTGGAGAACATGAACGAGGAGATCCCCGACATGGTGCAGCATTTCGTGTGCGTGCCGCTGATGGCGACGCCCAATCCGTCCGACATCCCGCTGCTCTTGCGCACCCGTGAGGACCCAGAGATGGAGGAAGATGACCGCCAGCTCATGACCGACAAGGCACGCGACAAGAGCGCAGAGACGCTGCAGAAGACCAAGCTTGCGCACAACGAGGCCGTGGAAGGACTCGAGGAAACGTTTCGGGAGATGTCGGACGGATTGCTCAAGTCCATCCGCGTGAACAAATACGTGACCAAGAACAAGCCGGCCAGCACCCAGGGGCATCAGTTTAAGTTTATCGAGTCTGGCGCGTACGAGTAGATGGAAAGCGCGAGCAATTTGCCACCAGAAAGGAAACAAACAACCAAAAACAAGAAGAAGATTGATTGTCAGTCCCATGGTGCCTCATATACTACTTGGGTATCTATGAGATGTACACACGTAGGACATACAGTACGTGATCAAGGCGAGGCGCTGTCGATGTCGTCGTGCTTACCACAGGTTGCTGAAGCTCACATTAACCACGCTATCGCTGATGGACAGCGTCCGACTGCAGCTGCTCGAGTACCATGTCAGCGGCAATGTACGAGTTGAGAATCATGGGCGTGAAGCGCCATCGATTCCACGCGGGAAGAAACGGCAAGCCAAGGCAGTGCAGGTGGAGATGCTGCACAGACGTGAACGGTGGCCGATGGAAGCCCATCCTACTCATACACGACAGTAGACTTGGTGAGCACATTCGATCACCCGCAACAAAGCCAAACCAAACCATTCTAAACCAAACCAACAGCCGCCAATCGCGGTCCAGTATCAGCACGCACCGGTACTGCTCGGAATCCTGGTATCCCTTTTCGGCAAGCAGCTTTCGCCCAGTCTCAATCATGTGCGTCACTGCCATGGGATGCAAGCGTAACGAACACGACTCTTAGTCATTCCCCGCAAGTAGTGCCTACTACTACCGGCTAATCGTCCTTTGAGTTGATCTGCCAATCAATGGGCATCCATCAACTTCAAAGCACAAGGCTTCATAATGCAGTCGTACAGTACCCAGCGGAAGATCTTCTTGCTGCAGCTCGTTGACCGAGGCGATATGCGCCTGCGAGATCACGAGCACGTGCTCATTCGCGCGTGGGTTGTGATCCGTAATCCCCATGACGAGGTCATCCTGCGCAATGGCCCCGATTGGTAAGCAACCACCATAAAGTCGTGGGTTAAACTCCTTGGCTTGGCATCCATCCACCTCCTTCGACCAATACACGCACCACTACGAGGCAATACACACCTCGTACAGCACGATGTTGCGTGCACGTAGCGTCTGTCGGCAGCAGAACGCACACGCAGCCGATGCCCGCCGCGAGCCGCGCAGCATCCTTCACGCCGTGCGCAGCTTGACTGGGGGATGTAACTGTACCCGCTGTCGGGTACTTGAGCGTTTACAGGGCTGGCTACATTCCCTTGTTTTTACGACATCCCGACCCGATTCGCATTGGACCTCACACCTCATTTTGAAAACACCTCACGCCTCCCTCACTGAGGTTTTACGTTTAAAGTTGGGTCGATGAAGGTTCGGTTTCCCTCCCCTCCCCTCCCCCCTCCTTCCCTTCCTCTCCGGCTCCGCCTCCACCTCCTTCCCCCCCCCCTTGTTTTCCTTTTGGGGTTTCCATCCTCGTCGGCGTTCCAGACGCAAATCCCAAAAGCCGTCACAGTGGGCAGACGCACGTTCCCGAAGCCGGACCAAAGTCGCCCCACGCCTCGCAAAAGCGGACCGACCGACCGCCGGCGCAGTATGAGCTCAGCCGGCGCGAATGCCTCGCCCTTGATGGCCAGTGGCGACGCCATCCCCACGGTGGCCACGACCGCGAATACCAATACCAATATTAATACCACTACGAATGCGCCCAGCACCAGCACCAGCACTAGCGGCAGCACCAGCGGCAGCATGGGCCCCGCCACGGCCGTGGTGGTGGGCACGCCGCCCGTGCTGCGCAAGGAAGACCGCTACGGCACGTTCCACGACGCCGTGGCCGTGATCGAGGCCTTTGCACTGGAATCGCAGCAGCGCCGCGTCCGCGTCCAGGTGCGCGGTGGTGGTGGGAACGCCACTACCACCGCCATGGAGGGAGATGCTGGCACTGGCACTGGTTCGGTATCTGTATCCGGTGGAGATGACCCGGGCGCAACCGCGAACGTGGTCGTGGTCGAGTGTGAACACGCGCCCGAGTGCAAGTGGTTTGTGCGCCTTGCGCTGATCAAGAGCGAGAAGAAGTGGAAGATCTCCAGCATGAACACGATGCACCACAAGACGCACTGCCAGCCGGCGGTGCCAGACGCGGTCATGGATGGTGCCGCCCCTGCTGCTGGCAGCAGCAGCGGCCACACCAGCAGCGGTGAGCTCAGTTTCAATGGCGGCGGCAATAGCTTCACAGGCGCATTCCAGCGCATGATGCGCGAGGAGGCCGTGCCCTCGGCGACACCCCCCGTCGGCAGCAGCGTGCACGTGGGCGCGCGCTTTGCGTCCTGGAAGGATAGCATCTCGGCCGTGCGCGCGATGGCGCTTCAGATGGGGCGTCGCGCCGTGGCACAGAAACCAATGGAGATGGTGCTGCCCGACCGTACCATTGTCGTGCGCCGTGCGCTGTGCCAAAACCACCGCAACTCCAACTGCGAGTGGATGGTGGAGCTGGAAGAAGCCATTGATGGCAGTGAATCCTACACAGTGCTGGCCATGCATTTGCTGCATTCCAAGGAATGCATCGAGACGAGAAACTTTAGCGCGCGCAAGAAGGCGCCTCTGGCTCAGCGCACGCCGTCCGAGTCGGTGCAGGTCTCCAACCCGGCCGCGTCCCTGCTCGTGGATGATTTGGCCAAGTATCAGCTCAACCATGAGATGCGCTGGAGCGTGGGCAAGGAGGCCACGCGCGCCATCAGCGACTTTGCCCTCGTGGTGCAGCGCAAGCGTTCCAAGCTCTGTAAGAAGAACAATGGTGGCAGCAACAAGAAGTATGTGTGCTCGGATGAGTCCTGCCTATGGTTTGTACAGCTCGTGAAGGGATGGAAATCCAAGAACTGGAAAATTTCAGCCATGAACCTCAGGCATTCCGAGTCGTGCAAGGGCGAAGCCAAGCCCACGGCGAGGCAACTGGCCGAAATGCGTTTCTTCCGTCAAGCCGTGATCACGCATTCCAAGTCGAGTGGTAAGCTGCTGACGGATAACTTTTTGTCACAGTCAGAAACGGGCATCAAGATCCCACGTGGCATGGCGTATCGAGCGCAACGGCTCGTGGTGGCCACGTCCACGGATGATCTAACCGAGAGCTACAAGTTTATCCCCAGTCTGTTGGATTCCTTTGCGAAGAAGAACCCGGGCTCCACGATCTCGTACGAGAAGGATGATCATGGCCACTTTGTGCGTGCGTTCGTTATGCCCAACGCCATGTCCTTGTCCCTGCTCTGTGTGCAGCAAGTGTTTGGCATCAAGGTGCTCAACTATGACAGTGTGAGCTACACCGGTAGTGTCGCCTTACTCGTTTGTCGTGACGGCAATCTGCAGAGCCAGGTGCTCGCGTTCGCGTTGCTGCCCAACAGTGAAATGGACCACATGAAGTGGTTCCTCGCGTTGGCCAAGGCTGGTGGTCTCCGTTTTGATGGCTCGCCCGTGTTTTGCAGCCATAACCAAAATGGATTACTGCGTGCCTTGGCCCATGAAGCCCGCAATGCCAAGATTATGTTTTGCGTGCGAAGCCTGATTGATGAGATCAATCGTGACAAGAACATTCCAAACCTGGGTGCGCTGGAAGATCTGATTTGGGAGATGCAGAGCCAGGATACGGAAGAGGGTTTCCTCAAGGTCTTGAACCAGCTCGAGTCGTTGAACGCACCGGCGGCTGCATTTATTCGTGCCGTGCACCCAAAGAATTGGGCCTACCACCTCAACCGCTCGATTCGTTTGTACAAGTGGGCGAGTACCGCCGCCGAAGAGGCAACCCGTGGGTCCGATATCGAAAACAGTGATGAGGCACCGTTTGATCTCATGTACGGCTTCCTGGCCTTTTTGATGGATTCCGTGTTCAAGAAGAATCAACTTGCGCACAAGCTACTGAACGAAAATCCGCTTTTGACGCCCGGTGTGGATGCCGTTTACCGTCAGGAACTGCAGGAATCGGAGCTCTACACGGTGCGCCTGTGTGACGAACAAGTCGCATTCACGTGGCGCACGGGGGAACGTCCCAAGATCACGCACCGCGTGGATCTGTCGCTGCGTACCTGCACGTGTGGGCAAATGTATCAGCTCGGTATCCCCTGTCGCCATTTCATTGCCGTGAGTTTGCACTTTGCCAACGAGGCAACCCTGATGGATGGCTTTGACCCGATCTACAAGGCCCATGCGTACGCGGAGGTGGCGCGCAACTTGCGGATTGAGATTCCGGCGGCCGAGGATTTAAGCAAGGACACGAACATTCTTCCAGCGGCGTCTCTCAAAGGGAACAAGGGCAAGAAACGGTCCAAACCTAGCAGCAGCAGTGATGCCAGTGCTCAGCACGGCGATGCTGGCAACCGGTCCGTGACTGGTGTTAGTTTCCCAATGGCCAAGACGCCGCGCCTTGAATTTGACGCTGATGTCGTCTCTGGTTTGACGGAGCTGGTGTAAGACAACTGGTCATGACCGAATCACGCATTGCTCGCAGTTGCTGTCAGTTGAAGGACACAGGCAGCCCCGCGCGATTCAAATGGGACAAGCTGATGCGCTGCACAGTGCTGTGCTATTGCGGTGTGAATATTTTTTCTTTCGTAATGGATGAACGGAGGTATCCATGAAGAAAATGCTATTGCTAATGCTTTGTGAATATATGGTGCACTGATGAAAGTACATTCACAGCAAGCCAGCTACCAACCACAAGGAGCTGGTATGCGATGCGTGAACGCAGACGGGAAGATGTGTGCTTGTTGTGTGAGTGTGCGTATGCATATGCGTGTGTGTCTGTGTCTGTGTGGGTGGGTGATCGCAAACGAACTCATTACTACAAAACAACCAATCCGGTCCCAAATCTCAAATGCTAAGCGAGTCTTTCTATTTGGAGCCGACGCCCGCGTTGCTGCCCTTGCGCTGCACAGTTTTCCGCGCAGCACCCGTTCCACTGGCCTTAAGGATCCCGCCCTTCTTTAGCTTGGAGGTGGCGTCCGTGGTGCGCTGGAGGGCCTTCCGCTTGAGTGCAAGGCGGTGCATGTGTAAAGAGTTTTTCCCCGGTCTGGAGCGGACCACGACATCCGAGCCGATCGGATTCAGCAGCGCCGATGCGCCGCCAACTCCAAGAGATGACGAGGACGATGCAGCCTTGGGTGATGTGCCTCTGGGGCTGGCGGCAGCGCCACTGACGCCGCTGGAAGGAGACGGCTGACTGCCCTGAAGCACCCCGGCAAGTGAGACGCCATAGTTCTTGGCCAGACAAAACTGCAGGTCCTTCGGCTCCAGGACGGTGGATCGTCGGTGCTTGGTCAATCGACTGGAAAACGAGACCACGTCGCTCACAAATTCACTGGCCATGTCGAGCAGGAGCTCCTCTACGGCCGGCTGGAAGCAAAACTTGGCGTCCACGGCTTGCAAGAGCTCACTCAGGTGGCGATGCGGCGTCAACGCACGGGTCGTGGCCGAGCTGCCCGTCGCCAGCGATTTAGATGCCGATGACGAAGAGGCAGATGGAGAAGAAGAAGAGGAGGAGGAGGAGGAAGCTGCCTTATTGGATGCGCTGGCTGTCGCAGGCGAAGAAGGAGAGGTGGCCGCCACGGAGGCAGAGGCTGGCTTCGAGCCACTGCTGCTGGTGGTGGCGGTGGAGGGCGGCGATTTCCCACTGGAACCCGACGCTTTCGCGGATGCGCATGCCACTGGCGACGTCGCTGAGCTCGCAGCGGAGGAGGGAGTGTCCGTGGACGCCGGCGCAGTTGGTGTGGGGGTTGGAGGGATGTACATGGCGCCCGGCACGAGGCGTTGCTTCTTGTCCCCCGCCATTTTGAGAGAATGCCTGTCCTGCCTTTGGTTCTGGCGTGGCTTGCCCTCTGCTCCTCCACATGGCGTGGACCACATGTATCCCGCTGATCGATACGAACCGCCATGCATCGGTTCGTATCTTTTCAACCCGTCTTCAAGTTGCGACTTGTTGCCGGTGGTGGCGGTGGCCTTGGCGTTGTGCTGGACATCACAGACCGTAGCGAGGGAATGATGGTCAGATCCGCCTACTCTATCCCACAGTTTGTTGTTAAACCAGCAAAACCCGCAATTGCGCTGCTCACCACCACTCGCATTCCTTCATCATCCCGATTCCGACTCCGATTCTGATTGATTCGACGGCTACCCCCAACGCGATCACTCATCGCCATGTTCCTGCGCCGCCTTCACGAAGCCGCTGCGGGGCATCTCCTACGCGTGCCCCACCGAGGCAACGGTGCGCGTCTGCTGTCCTCCGTGAACGCGCGCCATCCGCTGTCGCTGGAGCGCCTTTTCGAGAACAATCGGCGCTGGCGGGAGGGCAAGAAGCTACTGGACCCGGATTACTTCGACAAGACCTCGCGTGGACAGCATCCGCAGTACCTCTGGATTGGGTGCTCAGACTCACGCGTGCCCGCTGAGGAGATCACGGGGCTCGCACCGGGCGAGATGTTTGTGCACCGCAACGTGGCCAACATGGTGGTCTCGAACGACATGAGCGCGCTGTCCGTGATTCAGTTCGCCGTGGAGCAGCTCAAGGTCAAAGATATCATTGTGTGTGGCCATTACGGGTGTGGAGGTGTACGTGCCGCCATGGAGAACCAGCACTTGGGACTGCTGGACAACTGGTTGCGCAATATCCGTGATGGTACGAGTGTGAACCGTGATCCGTCTTCTTTTGGGTGCTCTGGATGGTCTATGTTGGGTGCATTTTTGGGTCACTTTTTGTTGGGCGCAGCCATGATCTACCTGCCTGTGCGTGATATGGATATTAATGTGATGTTGGTGTTGTCACCCGTTAGTGAGTCATCTTCACCATGAAGAGATTGCCCAGATTGAAGACTCGGAGTCGCGCCTGAACCGCATGGTTGAGCTCAATACGATCGAGCAATGTCTCAATATTTTCAAGATTGGGCTCGTGCAGAGGCACCAGCTCAAGTACGGATTCCCGCGCATCCATGGTCTTGTGTACAATATCCAGGACGGCGAACTCAAAGAGCTGGACGTGGATTTCCGAACGTACATTAAGAAGTTCCGCTCCATTTACCGCTTGCGCTCGCTACCGACCGAGGAACCGCTGCGCCGCGCGCAGTTGCAGGCCAACATGATCCGCGAGCTGGTCGAGGGCCACGACGAAGAGTCCGGGTTCGTGAGTGTGAAGTACATTCAGCGCGCCATGCTGAATGAGCCTTTGCTCTTTAGCCGGTCCGAGGTGATGGCCGCAATCGCATTCGTGCAACGTGGCGAGGAGGACCAGTCCATCATTGACTCGGATAGGTTAGCGCATTTTTTTGAACGTCACTGAGACGAAGAATGTCGAGAGAGAGAGAGAGAGAGAGAGCAAGTGAGAGAAAGAGAGAACACAAGGACCACGTTCTCCATGTGGATAAGACAACGAAACATTGGATGGTTTGCGGCTTACTTCCTGATGCCGCATGCAATGAAAGTTCCCCCCCCCCACCACCACCACAAGCATTTTGCCGTTTACATAGTTTACTTGTTTCGGTTATCCAGGTAGCATGGATTGGCCAGAAATCGACTGCTAAACGCCCACTTGGTTGGATCGAGTGTCGATTCAGTATTGGGCGGAGGCCGGCCGCCGTCATGGCCTCACCGCCACCGCGGAAGCGCATCAAGACGAAAAAGGCACCAGCCCAGACAGACACGGAAGATGCGCCGACGAAGGGGGACAGTGCTGCAGATGCTGGCACATGCAGCGCTCATGTGGCGCCCCCATCGCTGCGCTTCCATCTGACGCGGCTGAAGGACGCGCCGGCGGAGCACAACCGTACGTCCGTCCAGGTCACTCCACTCCTGCTTCGTTCTCTCGGGGTGAAGAGTCCTCCCCCTCTCAGCGCGCCCATTTCGAAGGATGAACGATTAACCCCTCTGTTCCAATTGCTTGCTATGTTGCATGCTACACTGATGATACCGGCACCATCTCTGACCTTTCCTCGCCATGGAGACAGGTTACGCGTTGTCACTCACCGACATCCTGGCGGGGAACTACACGCGCTGCCTTCTCACCAACTACAAGGTCGACGTGGCCTGGCTCTTTGGGCAGTGCCCACGGCTGAAGGAAATACCAGTCACGCTCGTGCATGGCGACCGTGATCACCGCGCCATGACCGACGAGTGCCGCGTGTATCCGCGTGTTACCCCCGTGGCTCCACGATTGCCCATCCCATTCGGGACGCACCACACCAAGATGTTTGTATTGGTGTTCGATACCCGCGTGCGAGTGGCCATCTTCACAGCGAATTTCGTCGCGGGGGATTGGGATAACAAAACTCAGGGCGTGTGGTACCAAGATTTTGAGCTCAAGACACTGGCAGATGAGGAAGACAGCGATGAAGACACATCAGAGCAGGCAGCACCGACGCATTCCAGCGGCGACATGGTCGTGGATTTCCATCGTGATCTCGTGCAGTACCTGTCTACGCTTGGCGCACCAGTGGCGGCGTTTTGCCGAGAACTTGCTCGTTTTGACTTTTCCATGGCCGATGTGGCACTCATTCCGTCCGTACCGGGATATCACATGGGAGCAGGTATCGTGGGGTGTAGTGGCGACGCATTTCGGGCAGTTAGAGGAGTGGCTCATGAAGAAACGATGATATGAATGCGTGGTTGTGGTTGGTGTTGGGGTTGATTTTGTACATGTAGATATGGAGAAATATGGCCATCGCCGCGTGCGTCGGTGAGTTCCCAATATCAGAGATATGATCGTTTGAATTTTGCTCTAGCGTACCAATACAAGCCCGCGCGTTGCTTTGCTGGGTACACATTTTTGATCAGTGGTTTCCTTCTAACAACTCGTGTTTGATGGTGTTTGGTTGGCATATGGACATGCATGGTGGCAGGCTGCTGGAGCATTTTCAAGTTCCACCATCAGACCATCCGTTGATTTGCCAGGTGAGAATGCTGCCCTCCAACCAGTCCATACTACATGTCCCTTCCCCCAAAACTCATTGCTTCGGTCTACTGCCGTACTGTGATTATTGTTGACAGTTCTCCAGCCTTGGCTCGTTAAATGAGAAATGGTTGTTTAGCGAATTTGCGCGAAGCTTCATGGCCGGGCATCCGGGCATCGGTAGCGACAACGATGACAAAAGAGATGGCGGAAGTGTGACACCGCTCCCCGCGCGATCGCTTCATTTAATTTGGCCGTCTGTGGATGATGTGGTACGTTCATGAATTTTTTGTTGGAGTGAACGCATTCGCCAACTTTCATTAACTGCGATGGGTGTGGTGTGCACGTATCTCACTGAGACTGGCCTTCCTCCCCCCTATCCATCAGCGCAATTCGAACGAAGGGTGGAGTGCGGGGGCTTCTATACCCTGCCCATTGAAGAATATGAAGCCGTTTCTTCATAAGTACCTCCGCAAGTGGACACCACCGGCGAGTCTGCACCGCCAGAATGCCATGCCTCATATCAAATCATACGCACGCTTTGATCCAGTCGAGACGACGACGGAGAATGCATCATCGGCATCAGCGTCGACGAACCCACGTTTCTTGGCACCTGGAGGGCAAGGTGAAGTAGATTGGGCCATCCTGACCAGTGCCAACCTCAGCAAGGCAGCGTGGGGTGCTCTTCAGAAGAAGGGGTCACAGCTCATGATCCGTTCCTACGAGTTGGGTGTGCTCTTCCTTCCCCCCGGTATGATCTCCTCTTTATCGCGTAGGCAGCAAGCCGACCAGAATGGTGGGCATCAACGCCTTTGCGTCGTGGGGAATCCCGCGGCAGAGGTTAATTCTGCGAGATTTACACCGTCATCCACGACACCGCCGTGTGTGTTGCTTCCTTTACCATATTCGTTCCCGTTACCGACCTACAACCCAGCTCAGGACACGCCGTGGATTTGGGATCTCATTCGCGAAGACCCAGACGTCTTTGGCAATTGCTACCTGGCGTAAATCAAGCGCGTGAGCAACGTGATGCTTGGACACGAATGCTGATACAAGACTTGTGCTTTAATATACTTCGCAACAGATTTTTTTTTTTTTTTACTGCAAACATTTGATATTAATGCAGCAAGGACAATTTCGATCCATCATTTTCCAGGACCCCAATGACATTCATCACTTCTCGTCGTTGATGAATCAGCTCGTGAGCTTGTATACGCGAGCGTGTCGGAGAGCCGGCTTCTTTTTGTGGCGAATGCTGTGTCACGCTGGCAACCGTGTCGCCAGGGGCCATTGCATCAATACTACTATCAATATCGCTAATAGCAATACTGGTGTTCTCACCGCCCTTCGTCAGTCTTTGCAGAAATGCATTCTGAGCGGGAGATCGGCGTCGCGCGTCGTTCCCGGGTGATATCCCGCCAGTATTCATATCCCCGCCACTGCCATCGTTGGCAGTAATTGATGACGTCGTATCAATCGCTAGTACCCGTGCTGACATCGCAGGAGCTGCACCAGCGTCACCATCTTTCGCACCGTCACTTGCTGCAGGTGGTGGACTGTGACGTCGTGCTGTGATCCGCGTGTGACGATGGTGCCTCTCCAACTCCTGCACACGAGCGTGAATCGTGCGGCAGCGCTGCTGAAGGCGCTGAATCGTGAGCGGCGGTTCATCAGCGCGCGGCTTTCGAGAGTACCGCTTCTCGAATTGCGTTTGCCATAGCCGCACGTCGCGTGCGTATTGCCTGATGAGATCCTGGCATTTGGCTATCTCCGTTTCAATCAGAGGCTGCAGAAATGCATCATCCGTGGCAGTAAAGGACGCTTCAGTGGTGGTGCGTGGCGTGGGGGGAATGGGTACAATGCACGACAGATATTCGTGTGATGCCAATGCTGCGGTGGTGGTCAGAGGGTGGAGAAGTTTGGTGAGGAAAGTGTACTCGTTGGATTGCGCACCCACTAGCTGAAGCAGCGCGTCATCGTCTGTCAGCGGACCACGGATACTCATGGCCGTGAGGAGCTCGACGAGGACGTACGCAACCGAGCGAAGATCGCGTGCACGTTCCGCTGCCTCGGTGGGTAAGGCGTGGCGATGTAGTAGGGATCGTGCCCAGGGATTGTCGTCAAGTAAGCTACTAAATAGTCGGGGGGGGTCAAGCAAAAACAGATTCCAACACGCGTTGTAAGTGCCTAGCATCTACCGCACGAGTGATAGCTGACGGGCGGTCACGAACTGTTGTTGCTCAAGGCGTCGAAGGCACGGCAAAGACGGAAAGGCAGCTGCGAGTTGAAGTCGCCCGTTGATGATGAATGTGGTGGACAGCGAGATCTGTGGAGGCAACAGCTACAAAGTTAGTTCCAACTAGCACTTGCGGTGGGGACTAGGTATGGTATCTCAACACTCGAAAGCAATCAATAAAATAGCCACGCACACCACTGAGGTAGATCCCTTGCTGTATACACAGGCATGACCAATATAGAGAGGCCGGAAGAGCACGTGAGATGAGCTGTATCTTATAGTTGAGCGACCAGATCGTCCCGAGTGTCCATCACGACAGTGGTAAGAGTCCTGCCTAACCTGGTGCAGCGCGGAAAGACCAGAAAGCATTTCCCGTGTGAATCGCTGTACAAGGAGTGGATGAAGGCGGCCAAACTCCTTGACAAGGCTGATAACAATGCCGAGAAGGCAACGCGACAGTGCGTCAGTCATGGAATAATTATGATTGTGGTCTCAACAGCGTCAAAGCCAACAATAAAGCGTACCTATGTAGATGCCTGGAAAAGGTCTGCTGGGCGACAAGTTGTACAGTACTGCCACCACGCGTGGTCTGTACCGAGTCGTAAAGAAACACGTTGGGATGCTGCTTCACTTTCTCACGCCATTGCTGAAGCTCTGTAGCCAACGTGTCACGCAGGAATACACAGCCATCGGTCGTGGTCTTGATCACCTCCACGACGCCGAGTCCGTCACTATTCGCAGTGCCATATCAAATCGCAGTTGCGTATGATCAATCCCGGGCATTGACGCTCACGTGGCCCACCGCACTAGGTTGTTGGTTAGTGGCCACGTACGTGTTCTCCGTATTTCGACACGCGTAGATAGGACCGAGTCGACCCGCCGCCAGTGGTTGAGCGCATATGCTCAGACTGTCGTGGACTTCCTTCGCTTCTGCTAGCACTGGAGCATGATCAGCGGCCATCACTGCGAAGCCTTCCACATCAATTGTCAATTACTGGGCTTGCAAGTCAATTTGGTGTGGATCTTGAAGAGACACGGGCGTTTGCCTCGTTGGCGGTAGCGCCTTGTCACATAAGTGAACCGGTTCACTTTTGTGGCGATTGGATCCTCTGCGGAATTCTGCCCCCAACAATCTGACCAACAAACAGGCGCCGTGACTGGTCGTATACAGGTCGTCGTTTGATCACATGCACAAGAAAAAGCTCTTCGCGCGTGCGTGACTACAGCACCATCGAGAATGGAACCAGGTAAATCGCGCGAACCCAAGAAAGCGATAGGCGCAGTCTCAGAAGCAAAGAACGGTGGGGGAGGGGGGATGGAATCAGAAAATGAGGCCCCCCCCCCTCACGTGAAAAATCCGGTGTGTGGGAGGGAACATCCCAAATAAATTACCAAAACCCGCATAGGTGCTAACTACAGTGTTGGTTAGTGGAACCATTGTATAAAGTTTTCACTGGCGATAACAAGAGGCACTTTTGCAGGGCGTACTTTGATATTCAGGCATTGGCTGCCAGTGTTTGCGCAAATGGCATTCCTGAGGTTTACAGAGACGTGCAGAGGGAGGCGCAAAAGTGCATTCTAAACGTCAGGTTTTGCGAGGAAGTGAGCGAGCGAGCGAGCGCTGGAGATCGCTTCACATACAATCAAGCCCAAGACCCAGCCAGACCTTGCCCAAGACCCAGACCTTGTGCCTACCAATATGGCCAACCGACCGATTCGAGTGCTGAGCGAGCGCCTCATGTCGCGGGGCTTTGAGCCCACGGTGCAGCGCCTCATGGAGAATGTACGCCGTATGCATGGATTTTCGCCTTCGAAATGGGGTGGTGGAGACCAAGGAGTCAATGATACTGATCTGTGCATGCGATCCGATGTCTTTTGTGGGATGGGGCTGGAATCTAATGGAATGGTATGCGGGACTCGTTTGCGTGGTGGCTGTGATAGGTGGAAGCGGTGGTGCGGAAACAACCGGGACTTCTCTCGCTTGAGACGCTGAGCGACGTGAATGATCACCACAAGTATGTGGTCATGTCGGAGGTGAGTTGGGAACTGCTGTTGCTGTCGCGTACTCACTCGCAAGTTGCGAGTGAGCCATGTCTATTAGCGGTTTCTTTCTGCTTGTGGAGGCTAATCACTTCTGGCATTGTCCATTCTGGGGGGGGGCATTGCAGTGGAAAACGAAGAAGGATTATGACGCGTGGCAAAACAGCAAGGAGTTTGCAGAGTGCACGGCGAAAATCAACGAAGTGCTGGACGTGCCGGGCAAGCGAACGACCATCTTTAAACGCCCCGAAGAAGACATCTTCTTGCTGTAGTCAGCCACGAGGTGCTTGCTGCCTCCTTGCCCTCGTCAACCGTAAAAGAAAATTTCCTATTGTTTATTTCTCAGTTTCCATGACAAGAAGCTACTGTAGCGTGCGTAACAATTAATGCTTCACAACATCATCACTCTCCGGACTCATGAATGCTGCCTCCCTATCCTCGTTCCTCGTCCACGAGGCCAAGCCGTGATCGTGTACACGTCTTGTTGTCTGCATGTGTGGCTGACTGACTGACTGAATGCCTGGCTCTGTGGTGGACGATGCTCCCCCCCATTCCCTATCAAATGGGTACACTTTGCGGGAGGAGTGGTGTGGTTCACATCATCGGTTACTGCTACTTCACTCGCTGTCCTACTTTACTGTGTGAAGTAAGCGCAGTCGCATGTCGCCGAATGATCGCTTGACAGCACCACGCCTGTGGTGTTTGGTCTGGTCATTCCGCTCTGCTCTACTGTAGTTCAACCACAACCAGAGCAACAGGATGGTGGGCAAGATGAAAGGAGCGATCAAGGTGATCAGCGAGCGCATCATGAGCCGCGGGTACGAGCCGACGGTGGCGCGTCTAATGGAGAACGTCAAGACCAAGGTGCGCGCGCAACCCGGGATCATCCACGTCGAGACGCTGAGCCAAGTGGATGACAAGAATAAGTACGTCGTCTTCTCCGAGGTACGTGACGGCGGTCTCATGACTCAACCCACTTTTTAACCTACTACGTTGTATAGAATAGCACTATTGCGGAGGTGCCTGGCCGTAGCAGTGCTGCGTAGGCGTACACATTATGTGGATGAATCTCTGACTAGCTGGTTGACTTCTTGGTGGCTGCTTTGTACGCTGAACAGTGGAAATCCAGAGAGGATTATGACCGGTGGGTGGAGAGTGCCGACTTCCAGGAGTGCACGCAGAAGATCAACGAGGTGCTGGACGTTCCGGGCAAGCAGACCCGCATCTTTCGCCGCCCCAATGAAGATGTCTTCCTCTTGTAAGCCGCGTTGTGGAATTGGTTCTGTTGCCGCCATCTCACTTAGACACCCATGGTTTTTCCCCAAGCAAAACAACAGCAACAATACGGTAATAATCCAACGAAAAGCAATACATGGCAACGGCACTAGCAGTGCACAACAGCAAACACTATATGATATCAACCATACATGAGCTGTTGCCATTGACAGCGTAACAATACCGGCGTCGCGCATGCGCTGGATACTCTCTTGCAATGGCTTGTGCGCGATTCTGTATGGGGAGTTAGTTGGTCCTCTACCGAAGAGACGTGGACGGGGACAACATGCGGCCATGGCCTGCGCGCCAGAAATGCCGATTCTATGACGAGGCTGACGCCGTCTTGCCCTTGAGGAACGTCTTTATCCGGTCCACCGTCGAGCGCACGGTCTCCGTGAACGTGTGCGACTTGCACTCGGACTCGCCCCGTTCGGCCATCGCCTGCTCTTCTTTCAGAAATTCCTCCATGAGCTCCTGTTGGCGCTCCGATAATTTCCTGCGAGTTACACACACACACACCGAACGACCATGAATTAGTCAGTCAGGTATGCTCAAATAAATGACCCTCCCAGGCTTTGTTGGTCCCTAGCAACCAACGATCGACACCGATTCTCATGCGTGTGACATACTTTGGCACCTGAACCTGCAGGTTTACGAGCTGCGAGCCACGGCGGTTGGAATTGAGCTCCTTGATGCCCTTGCCACGCATCTGCAGCACAGTATCCGGTTGGGTACCCTTGGGGATCTTCACAACCACAACAACAGAAACAGAATCAGAAACAGAAACAACAAGCGCCGGCAGGCACTCGATGTAAGATCATTCATTGTGTGTGAGAGAGAGAGAGAGAGCGAGAAATTAAAGAGAGGGTTCGTACCTTGAGCTCCACTTCACCCGACAGCGTGGGCACAACGACCGCGCCACCGAGCACGGCCTGCGCGATGGAGATGGGGACATCCACGAACACGTCCGTGTTGCGCCGCTTGAAGAACGGGTCTGACTGCACATTGATGTTGACGTACAGGTGGCCCGACGGACCCCCCTTGGTGCCGGCCTCGCCCTGGTGCGGCAACCGCAGGTTCATGCCCTGGTCCACGCCCTCAGGGATCGTGACTTCCACGGTGCGTGGCTTCTTGACCGTTCCCTTGCCACGACACGTTCCACATGGGGATTTGATAATGCTCCCCGACCCGTGGCATCGACGGCACGGCGATTCCACGGCGAAGAAGCCCTGCTGCATGATCTCGACGCCCGAGCCATTGCACTGCCCACACGTTTGCTTGCTCGTGCCCGGCTTGGCGCCCGAGCCATCACACGTCTCGCACTCGACACTGGTCGAGATGTGCAGGTCGCGGGAGGTGCCGTTCACGGCCTCCATAAAGTTCAGGGACACGTTCACTTGAATATCGGCTCCTCGCTGCGGTTGGCTGGCACCGCGACGCCCACGCCCGCGCTGCTGCCCAAAGATATCACCAAAGATATCCTCAAAGCCCTCAAAGCCTTCAAAGCCCCCACCACCCCCGCCAAATCCGTTGGCGCCGTCCACGCCGGCGTGGCCATACGTGTCAAACTTCTGGCGCTTGTCGTCGTCGCCCAGCACCTCCCAGGCCTCGGTGGCCTCGGCAAACTTCTTGGCGGCATCCGGGTCTTCCTTGTTGGTATCCGGATGATACTTCTTGGCGAGCTGGTAGTATTTCTTCTTGATATCGTTCTTGGATGCGTCGCGGGACACGCCGAGCACATCATAGTAGTCGCGCTTATCCTGGTTGGACACGGGTGTGCTATGGAATGCGGCCCGCTGCTGCTGCTGCTGTTGTTCGTTCAGCCAGGATGTAGCCGCACCCTGGGCCTTGGCTGCGGTATGCATAAGACCCGTGGTTTGATGGGCTCCAATCACGCGCGTCATCGCCATCGATGGCACAACCGGCATCGAAATGCCCCCACGCACAGAGATACCGGCGGCATTGCGCAGCAGATGCCGCGTCTTCACTGAGGCGCTGGACCGCATGACGCTACTCGCTTCACTGAGCAGTGTCGAGCACAGACAGACAGACAGAGAGACCTGCCGACGGCACGTGAACTCGTGTGAACACGTCCGAATGGAGTTATCGCTGACTGAGCAGAGCCGATTGCCCATGGGAATTGGGCATTCCAGCCACTCAAAACCACGCAGATCATCGCTTTCGGTGACAAAACAAGGTTGGATAGGATGAGATGGTGCCAAAATGCGAGGTGTTACTCAGCCTTCGAGAATTCCAGACAGCAAATGTCATTCAATCGGGGGATTTGAGTGTGGATGCTGCCCTCCACCCTCATGACGATGATCCTTGCTCGCTTCCTCGAGATGACTTCCCCCCCTCATGGAGACATTGGATGCTGCTCAAGCCAATGGCAAATATATTTTATCACGTAGCTATAGTGCTCGTCCATGGAATCGCCCGCTTGTTCGCTCGTCTCGTTCGTGGAGGATCAGGTCGAGTCAATTTGGTCACAACCTTGTCTGTGTGAACCCAAACGCGTGGGGGTGGGTGGCGTTGGTCTTCACACCTGGCAGAATAAGCCCATCACTAACGAGAGACATAGGCAGGTAGAGAGGATGTCACTGAGCGTGTATTCGATGGCGCCACACGAAATAATCAAACATACAAACCCCCTCACATTGCGTGGAGGACACGTGCACCGCGATTTGTATACCTGAACGGCGAGGCGATTAGTTGTCTGCATCTTTAGCTGACGCAGTCAGATAGTGGAAGCCCACGATTGACACCATAATGACGGCACCCAGGGTGTTGACAAATGTCATGAGCATGGTATCCATATCCTCGCTGATCCATTCACCCAACGTTGTTTGATGCCGCGATCACAGCAGACAAAAGCGCCACACCAAATTACCACATCAAAATGTCAGTTCTCCGCACACAGCACACAATCGTAACACGGCGCATGAGAGCGCTACCCGCTCGTGAGAACAAGCCCAAAGCGCGGGCTACACAGGCGGCGCACGCAGTACGCACTTGTTCATCCTGACTTCCCGTATTGATCGATCCCAGTGAATGCCAGGTGGCATCGCCCGTATTTAC